>JAPYZI010000214.1:0-138051 GCA_030523105.1 Ophioninae sp. A BG-2022a | reverse complement strand
TATAAATTGATAGTACAATTTCCTAAGAATATTGTGTCCAATTTTTACAGCGAAGTTCCAAGAATTGTTGGAGTTCTCGTAAAAAAATGTCAAGAGCTTTCATGCCGAATAAACAGAGCCATGCCTCTTTGTGCGCATTTTTCTCAAAACAATGTTTTTTCCAACTGCTAGAGTGATTATTCAGAAACTATCCCACCGATTTCGATGAAATTTGTCACACATCTTCTTCACATCAGCAGTTTTTCAATAAACCCAAATAGTATTTCGAATTCCTAAAATAAAACCTACTTTTTCCTTTCAATATAGCAAAAACTTCATGAAAAAGCCCAAAATTGACTTTATTAAGCTGCAGTTTCCTGAATTTTGCATATATTTCAAAAATCCTGGTTTACCGACAGCGTATGAGTCTTATCTTTGAGAATCATTTCTATTTTTTTTTTCGGTCAATTACAGCGTGAAGGAGGACTCCAGCAGTGCGGCACTTTTTAAAAAGTCTTATTCTAAACATTGATGTAGACGATGGTAATTTGCATTTAAAAAAAGTGTACATATTTTTTCGAATAATTGAAATATGAAAAAAACCCACCTAAATATAAAATTGTCTATGTGGTGTTCCTGCCTTAATACAAATTTGACAGAGAAGAAGATCAACGATATTGAGAATCGATCATCAATGATTCGTACTTACCACATGCTGCCAGAGCACAGTTAATATCTTTAATGGTTAGTTACTCATGGTACTTTGCCAATGCTCATGCAGAAAGATTTACAGAGGTTAAGAACATGAAGGAGTGAAGGGGAGAGGAAGCGGCGCAGGGAGAATGAGGAAAGACGAGAAATATGCATGGCTACGAAAGAAAGATGATGTCTCGTGGCACATTATGTTCTTTGGGTGACTCAGCTTTCGCCTCGCTCGATTGTCGTGCACTATATATATATATATATATATATATATATACCTACGAACATTTCACACAACGCGCATTTTCTCATTAATCTTTTTCTCGTGTAATTAATGTCCGGCGGTTTGTACGCTTGACAGCCGCACGCATTGTATACGTATATACAAAGGCCTCCCTCGAACAGTAGGAGGCCGTGAAAGCGAGGATGACTCTTGATACGTACAGTCCGCGTGTGCTTGTACCCATCGCAGTATGTCTTGAAAGATCTTCCCGTTTTCATTTATTTCCCGTCCGGAACATCGCCCGTCTGGTTACCTCCGGTTTTTCTTCCGTCTCGTTTCCTGGGAGGTAGTTTGAAAAAAAAGCAAATTACTCATTTTACTTAAGAGGAAAGATAATCAGTAAAAATAAAACGAAGTTCCCGTGACATTATTGGTCAATAATCGAACGATGAGGTTAGGAGAGACAGGCTTAATCGTATCTTGCTTACAAAATTGTAGTAAAATGGAAATCAGTAGCGGAGTTCGGTGATGAGAAAACAAAGCGAGCGTTTTAATTTTTTGAGAAAAGTTTGAATGGATATAAATTCATTGATAGTTGAATCAAGATCATTGAGGGAATTAGGATCACATGACCAGATTAGGGGTATTTAAAAAATTTATTTTTTTATGTTTAAGGAAGATTAATAAGGAGTCGGTTGGGTATTTATTTGTATGTAGATTAGTAAATGTGTACTAAATATTATAAGAGTATATTCATATCTGAAGACATTAACGATCAAAGAAAATCTCGCAGGGACTGTTAGATCGATACTTCCCCGAATCATCTTGGCCGTTGTTAAAGCAAAATGCAAACATTCACATATTGCGGTCGAGGAACGAGGGCGCGGTGCGCGATGAAGGTATAAGCAATAAAGCGAGCGTGAACACATTTCTCCTTGGTCGATGCTTGGCAGACATTAAATACGCGACGATATCATGATGCAGTCGTGAAATTTTCGAGCGAGACTCGTGTACTTCTCGCGCTTGACACTCAAGCGATTCAGGCGTTCATAGACACGTATATACGTCGAAGCCGCGTACTCAATTTTTTATTTCTTTTTATCTGGCACTGGAGAGGTGATAAACCGCGAAACGTTTCCTTTATATCGTCTCGTTGAGCTTCGCGAGTAATACAAACACCCACACGGACGATCCAACTGCCCTCGTATGTAGGACCATATAATTTATACGTACATATACGTAACGTGCAAACGTATAAAGGCATCCTATAAAATTCGAAAGCCAAGATTTTTCATCCAGCGAAGAACGATCCAATCTCGACAATAATTTTCCAAGTTATAACTTTCCGAGCACTGAATCTTCGCGTTATTTTCGGATATTATTGTACGGGGAGTTGCGACTTTCCAGCTATGTGGGTTATCGGAAAGCTCGATTTTCAGGTCAGGAAATAAAGACCGAGGCCAAAAAGGTCCTATGTCGAAACTGCAGTCGGTTTACATACGTATGAGTGAAGAAAACTGGCTACTTTTTTTAATTGTTTTCCGATGTAAGAATTGGGACGAGTCTGAAAGTGGACATATACGAAAGTTGTTTCGGATATTCTTGGCTTTAGCCATAAAAGAGGTTTATGTTCCATAATTATTTTCTAATAGCTTGTTGAAATTATGCATCTACTGCACTTTGGTCAGAATGGACTGAAACTGAAACCAGAGCTCTGATTAGTCACTCTGTTAAAAAAAGTAACACCGAAACAAATTAATTCTCCATGTCCTTCAGCGCAGATATACACCTAGATGGTCGCAAAAAATGGATTTTTTTTTCATTTTCTTGAAGTTTGAAGTCTCCAGAATATCTTATGAAAATGACAAGTCAATATTTCGATAAATAAGCCAGTTACAGCCGAGAAGGTGAATCCTGTTTTGCGTAAGGTTATTCCATTGCCAAATTTTCAAACCCGTTTTCCCCAAAACCACGTTTTTTAAATCGGTACCCAAAATTTCTCGAAAAATAATGAACCGATTGCCTTGAGGTTTTTCATGTTTATTCTATATACCATTATCTAGTATTTGTCATAGGATTTTTTTTCGTTACTTAGTTTTTGTTTTATAGGCAAAATGATTACTAATTTTTTGCCAAAAAATTACTGTTTATGTTCAAACGTTCGATATTTTGTCAAAAATCGATATTTTCCAAATCGCCTATAACAAGTACTAGATGATAGTATGTACTTTAATAATCTTTTTGGGTTTTTTTTCTGATGATTTTTGAAGAAACGCCAGTGGGTTCCGTATACGCAGATTTTCTTATGATGCTCTAAGGATCATACAATATCCTTATATATTTTTGATATTTTTAAGTAAAGAAAAGTAAACATATTTTTGAATGTATATACTTTTAAACAATTACAACCCCAATCCGAAATTTAAAATAGTTTTCCTTGACAAAAATAACCATTTTCGACTCCTAAGTGTATATCTCCCCTTGACGTGTCTATGTCACAACCGTTTGTAAGGAGACTAGGTTTAAAAAATTGTGGAGTTTGTCCTTAAGGGCATATAAAAGATTCACATATCTTCACCAATTTTTTAATTTCATGCTTATGGGTACGTAGAACATCATCTTGACCCTACATCCTTTCGAATCGAGTTTTCTCACAGACGCTTAAGCTCGTAACAGAAAAATCAAGTATCTGGGCTTGTAGAATTCCCAAATCCAAAATTTCATGATTTTTCTTTTACCTTAAAAATAATAATCCTTTGAGAATTTGGTTACAAAATTTCAGCTATCACTATCGTCCTGATATATCACGTGGTACAGTTTCCCCTCCGCGTTAAATGTATAACACATTTTTGCGCGTTCTCACACAATCTGCCAAAAGTTTCTCAAAGTCGAATAAATAATTCGAAAACTGTTCTAACGCGGGCATTTCTTAATCGAATCATTGGCGAACCATTGATGCAATAGAATAGAAGATCCAAGACTTGTTACTGCTCGCCAAACGTATCTTCGTAACGCAGTTCGATGGGAGTTACAGCGTAGATACACAAAAGAGGAATCGTCTTCCCACAATGATTTATTACGCTGGTGTCCTAATTCTATAATCTTAACTCATGATGGGGGTCATTATCGTAATGCTTGTCTTCGAGCCAGGGATGATCTTGATGCTCGGTTTTGAAACCTGTGATCACTCCCGACGTGAAACGCCGCGGAGTCGAATGTCGGGGCTGGTACGTACGTATACCAAGGCGAAGCCAAAGATGAGCTCGGATCGCGATGAAGCTCTATCTCTCTCCCTCTCTTTCTCTTTTCTCCTCCAAGAGTGAACACTTTTTTTCCCTTTTGTTCACTCATTTTTTTTCGCTTTCTCCCTTTACCCTCCATTCAGCATGGCCAAGACGCAGCTCGCGAGCCACAGCAAGGATGATTGCACGTTTATTCGATTCCTGTTATTTTCAATCATTACTAGACCCCTCGGCGTCTCCCCTCTTCCTTCGTAGGAATACACAACTATCGTAAGCCCCCTCACCCCTCCTCGCCGTCCCACCAATCAATAGGTAATTCTCGTAATCAGCTCGAAAATAATGGACCAGCGTATATAACGCCCATCACCTCCATTTCTCCTGCTTGTATTGTTCTTTCACTCGCTTTCGCGTGTGCCTCTTTGGCCTGTTGCATTGTTTCAAAAGTGAGATGGGCCTTCGTTTATCCATCCTTGTTGCACTCTTCGCTAACATTCCGTGCAATGCTGTACAACGATGATTCAGCAACTCCAATGCTTTCGTGTACAGTGTTCATTCGCATATGCGTGTGGATACGTTTGGAGGGTGTGTTGTGTGTGCTTTCATGTGGATTTATAAATAGGATAGTTAAGCTGCGCACCTTCCCTCTCGGGTCGAACACAAAATTTACGACTGAAGCGTGGGAGCTACGTGTGCCTTTATAAACTCATTGTTCCAGTGGATACTGCGGGCGATCACGTTACAATCTCCATACTCTTTACTGCCGTTTAGACTATCCAGGCTCGCACCAGTCGTTTTAGTTTTTTTTGTTGTAGTTTATGGAATTTAGCTTACGGCTCATGGAGCACTCCTTCATTTGTGAAATTTGTAGATTTATATTTTTAAGTTATTTGCAATGTGGAGGGATGTGGTGAGAGAGAGAGAGAGGGGGGGGATTGAAAAGGTGGAGGGAGGAGAGGAGACAAGAGAATCGCGAGAGGGATAGATAGAGAGATGTGGCGATAGGATGGAAGTAGATCCGTAGCTCTAAATTTAATTCATTTGAAGAAAATCCCTAAAATACAACAATCAGGATTTTAAATGAATAATTTTAATACGAATAATGACAGTTTTTATATTTTTTGGTACAACTGATAATAAGAAATTTTGATATTAATAGTATTAAAACTATACGAATGACTGTTGCATAATTAATTTTTCAACCTAGCCCAGTTGATTTTCAAAGAGCGATTCTAAGCTATACATCGATATTAGCGATTTGAAATCGTGATCACTTAATTTTTTCTATCTAGCGGTGAGGGCATACATACCGTACTATCCGCTATTCGTTGGTTGTTAAGTAAAATGATTTTCAAGAAGGATTGTTGTCTAACCCAACAAGAAGATATTTGTCTTTTTTTTAATTATTCGGTAGTCGTCAATCCACCATTTTGGTAATGAAAGCATTCTCCTCTATTTTTCCGACGTACACCCTTGTGGGTTTTTACGTGTCTCTTTATAGTTTTATTTTCCCTATACCGGCTATACCGGCATATGGAAACTGCGGAAAACCTATGCCGGTATAACCGGTTCCAAGTTCACCTCCTGGCGGCGGACCGAGTTTTATCGAAAAATTTCGAAGAAAAATCTCGACCGCTACCGGGGTTTGAACCCGGGACCTCCCGAACCGTTGGCCGCGCCTTGGTCTACTCGGCCAATAGGTCAGTTTGGGAGTGAAAGAAATATATTTAATAATAAGCAGTTCTTAAATTATCCAAGTATTTTTAATATAATTGATAATTATACGATTTATTTAAAAACGAATGATAATAGTTGAAAAATAAAATCGATACGACAGATCCCGGCCTGAACGTATACAAATAAACAAGTAAAAGTACACATTGAAGGTGTCACGAACAGCAGAAAGATTTCCCAATTTTTACATTTCGTTAATATATTATGGTTATCCAGTTTCACATGCGGTATAGTGTAGCTAACAAAAGTCGGCTGTGAGGCAATATATTATTGGCATCTTATAATTAACAACAATTACACAGAAATTCAATGTCTATAGACATTTCCAATGTTTCCTCATTATTCCGTGATTCAAATAAATCTATCGCTAATTTATACACTTTCACTATTTTGTACTCTTGCACAATTGATTGTGAAATGCGACAACACAAGCTATTTTTTTTCTGAGGCTTAGCCTTATCAATAACTTAATCCTAAATACTGATATAATAGTTTCAGACTTTGCAGCGATTTCGTTTCATTTAGTTTCATTCGGTTTGTAACCATTGACACCTGCAGAAGCTGCTTTGCCATAAGCGAGCGTACTAAATTGATATGTTTAGAACACCTAAATTATTTAGTAAAAAAGTCTTGAGTTATACATATATAATTTATTCCATCAAGTAACATAATTACTGAATCTGGATATTTTCTATGTTTTTATAATACCCATCCAGTAATACCTTAAAAATATACGATAAAGAAATAATAATGATTCACATGAAGCCCATCGAATGTGACGAATAAAATCAAAACAAGAAACAGTGTTTAAATGTGAAATAAAAATATAAAAATGAAAGTCATTTACCCTCAAGTAAATAAGTTAATTAAAAAATCGCTTGCGTCGAATACCACTCTCCACTTGTCAATTATAAATATGAAAAAATACTTAGGACGTTCGAAAGTTGCGGGTATATTTCAATTGCCATATTTCACATAACTAGAGTCCAGTGTCGAATTGCACGAAAGTTTCATTTTCTCGGTAAATGCAACGGTCCCATACTTCCGTTTTGTCTCTTCCAAAGTGTCTTTCCTAATTACACACGAAAATTAGAAAAATCGCTGCAATTAGGAAGACAAAGATTCACCATGCACATTAACCTTCTAGGAATATAGGAGTTTAATCGTGCATGCAATGCCGATTCGTTCGACCAGAAATCGACGGGTCTATCGACGTTCCATTTTCGCCTTTTTTTCAATAGTTTTTTAGTCTCTGCTTGTTCTGTGATTGCCGCAGTCTAGCAGGAAACTCTCGACGTTACTTCGAAAATTACTGTGATTACAGAAATCTCGTTACGAGGAGGTGGGTGTAATTTGAGCGAGAGCGAAGCCGCGCTGCGCACGTTCGCGCACTGATGAGGGCCCGCGATCACGAGTCTATATGCGCTATATATGTATTTATTTTTTCTCGGAACTTCCACATGCTTGAAAAAACAGAGGAGGGGGCGAAAGGAAGGAATCGTTACATTATATTTAGACTGACGCTGTAATTGCCCGTGTGTATAGTTATTACTTTTCGCCGAGACGTTCGTTTTCTTATTTCACCTGCGCATGGCGTTGAAACAATTTTTTTTTCTTTCCCGCACAAACTCGACGGCAAACATGCTTGTTGAAATGTTAAAATTTTGATCGATTCGCTACGGGGAGGAAAAGGGCAAATCCTTCCGGCGTAAAGTACTTCTCACTCGAAATTGTTTCGGAATTTCATCGTAACGAATTCGTCAGTGAGCTTCTTATTGTGAAAAGTGTTTTTTTTTATGCTGTATATCTTTTGTAGAAGAAATGTAAAAAGGTAAAGAAAAACAAATGAAATTCCGAATAGGTGTACAGTGAGGAACAATAATAATTAAAAAAATACTATTCTTGATTTATTATTAATTGTTAATCATAAAAAAACAACAGTAACACTTTCAGAGGTTATACTACAAACCGGTGTATGTATTAACTGGTACGGCTCAAAATACTTAATCTCGTGTTAAAACAGATACTTAATAAAAATATTTCATCACTGACTATGAGGGATTTACATTTAATATGCTGAAAAAAAATTATTGAGGATTACACACATTCTCGTTCATTTTTTTCGCGAATTTCGAAACGATGTCGCAAGACTGATGAGGGCGTCTGACTGACGATTCAAAACAAACCTTTCCTTTCTCAGTGAAAGTAAAATATTTCTCAGTATAGTAAAATATTTCGTTGGATAATCTTTCGTCTATCACAATCAATCCTCGAATTATCCCCAAATTCAAAGAAGGCAAATCAGAGATTTTTTCCCAACACAACATTTCTGCAGGGTGTCTCTTACTCGTTGGAGCTGCTGCAAACTCAATCTAGGATAAATACTTCGACGCACCGATCGTTTCATTATTCATTCCATCGAATGACTGTTCAACGTTTGTTGAGGTATCAAGAAACATTCAAAAAATTCCTTTGCACTGATAAAAATAAGGGTGAAAAACAGTATTCTCAAAAATGGATGAGATAGAACGTTATGCTCCTAGATTAATCAATCGCAGATCACCGGAGAACCGAACCCAAGAATTCGGCGCAAATATCTTCCGTGAGGATCATGAGGCTCTGTGAATCGCAAAAAAAAGCGGAGCGCGATAAAAGCATCAGCAAATAAAGCGGTATGTATGGTAATCTTGAGGTTAGGTGGAAAAGTTCGAAAATATGTTTATGTAGATACGTATACTCGATGTAGTGCAGAAGCGGGTCATCGCGACACGAGAAGGTATGGTGCAGTACGTGTACATAGGGGAAAACGCTCATCCTTGGTGGTTGCGACAAAAAGAGGATGGTCGTCGTCGCCATTGTCGTCGAAGATATTCTATCAGTCGGATAGCTCTCAGCGGGGCACTCTCGAAGAGGTTCCCGGTGATGCTGGGATACACGTTACGATATCTAATACGAGGTCATACGGAGAGGGTAACGCGCTTCCTCTCGAGCAACCTTTCTTGGAAATACCGATTCTGTTATACAAGTATAACGGGTGTCCACTTTTGTACGTAAACAACCCTCGTAGCAGAACAATGCTCACCTTGTTGTTATTGATCTTCTTTTTCCGCCATTATTGGTATCTCTTCCTCTCTCTCTCTATCTTCTTTTTTCTTTCCTCTTTTCCTCTCTTTTCTTTCTTTCCGACTTTGCTTTAGGTATTTTCCTTTTTTCCTTACACTATTATTTTAATACTAATATAATTACTATTATGATGACAACCATTGGAGTTGCATTCATGACTGACAGTTCTTTCACAGTTATAATCGTTGTACATTTTTTAATGAATATTCTTTTACGTAATTATTGATTACTTTATTCTATTTTGGTGTGACGATTTTACATTCCCAAGTTTGCCCAAAAATAATGCTGGTGCATAATAAACTATTTCATCATCTTCATCACCATACTCCTCTTCCTATCGCTCTCCATTTTTTTCCTTGTTGCCTCTGTATACCGCTAAAAACATATTTTTCCGTTTTTGTTTCCTCTTATCCTTCTTCTCTCCGTCTCCCTTTCTCCTCCTCAGCTGTCGAGCTTTCCACGAGTCTAAACTTTCCATATAAGTGGAACGGCATACCGCTAAATAAAAGCCCGAAGGCGTGTCGGGGCGCCACGGGAGCAATTGCCGTTTCCGCAAAGTCTCACCTATACGCCGCCATCGTGAGACACTCCGTCCGCGCTATCCGGAAGGAAAACTCCTCCGCGTCAGGGGCAGGTGCACCGTTGTATATGCACTTTGCTGCTCCGTAGATACGTTTTCGAATCGTTCACCCTCCATCCCCTCAACGTAACATCCATGCCACCATCAACTGGTGAACACGTACCAACTATTACTGCCGTTGTATACGGTTGAATTTTTGACCGCAAATATCTCTCGGATCATTGGTGTCGTGAAATAACGGGGTAAACGAAAAAAAGATGAAGGGAACAGCAACGAATGATAGCAACTTCAGAGATGGTAGTAATGATAATAGTAATAACAATCAACATATGGCAGTGTATTAAAAATAAAAATTATATTTCAAGAATAATAATAACAATAATAATATATTAAGGCAGGTACAGAATTCTGAAGAGGAAAAAACCCTTGAGGCAGCCAAAAGAAATAGATTTTACAAAAAAAAGAGCAATTGTATTAAAAAATTGTATTAATTGTATTATTCATTAAGAAAATTTATCAGATGAAAAATAGATTTGTTCATGTTTAAAAATGGTGGCTGTACGACACTTTATTTAGAGCTAATTATTGGCTGAGTTGTTCCACGTGATACAATATAACATGTACTTGCATCAATCTGAAATATCGGTGAAAAGAAGTTTTAGATTTTAAGGACCCATGCGGTTTACGTCAACTTCAACCATCTACAGAAAAGTGAAAATTCGAAAAAAAGTACGCACTTGAAATAAATTATCTATTTTTCATATTATTCTATCAGAGCAATATTTAAAAAGTAGTTTCGTCAAATAAATAAGTTTTATCGAATTTTACAGTCGCGTGAACCGTAATTTTGATACCTCAAATTTTACTAAATTTACATTAGACCAACCGATTAAGTAATACTTTCAGAACAAAACGTGGACTCTCAATCATCTCATGATATTCATGTCTTACCACTTCTGGACGTACCAAAAGAAACTGTTTCCCTAAGATCGTATATGTTAGTAATTTTTTTCATACGGGTCAACCCAATAACCAAAATCAAGTACATCATTGAATCCCTGACAAACAAACGTTGAATCATAAGATTGTATATAACTTACCGAATTATAAATATTTACGAATGAAATTTAGAACCCAATCTTAACTATACACAAATAAATATCTAAACGATTTTTTCATGTTCAATTATGCGTTGAAAATTAATTTTTCTATGTAAATGAAATTTGTCCATCCAGATAGTATTAAAACATGTCACGAATATTAAAATAGTACAGAAAAAGTAGAAAAAAAAACCAATACATTCCACCGAGCGATGGTGAAATCACGAAAAAAAAAATGCGAATTTCCTTGGGCTCCTGGCAAATACATTTTCCCGTGGTCTTCGCGATATTCGTCTGGCAGGAAGGGAACGTCTTGACAGCAATAAGAGTGATCGTTCCCGTTCCAATACGTCCGCTATTGCGTGCGATAGTTCAGGTATACGGTATAGACACAGAGGTCTCGTATACATTTTCCAGCGGGGTATAGTGACGTTGCTATTAACGTCGACGAAGCGTATACCGGTATGCTATTACTTCGGATTGAAATACAGCCAATGTATTTTCTTGTCTGTGCGGTGGTGTACGCACCTACGCGCCATCTCTTTGCCAAAAGTTACGGGGCTTTTCTCCGTATGTGTTCACGTCTGTGCTTATATCCCGGATGTTTCGCGGGAGTCTCGGGTCTCGTATACGAGAGGATGAGAACCTGCTCCCGTCATTTCGCCCCCGCAAGAGAAACCTACGACAGCTATTTAACATTCCGCCTCATTTCCTGCCGAGCCCTTTCACACCCCGTCTATATTCCGCACCAACAAATATACGTGTGTATATCAAAGCTGTAGACGTCGTACAGACCAAGTGTACCTCTCATATACGTAAACGTAACAGTTTGCGATTCCTCGCTATCCTCCTCTCTCCTGGACGTACAAATATATACATGGAAACTGGGCGAGAAAGCGCGGGGCACGGCCCCCGCGATGCGAAAATTGCCTCGCCAGGAATTATTGACTATAAATTACTCGTCGCTACCCTATGGCCTCTTGGAACGCGCCCGTTTCGCCGTTACTCATCCACACGGTGCGCCGCAGTCAGAGAAAGAGAGAGAGAGAGAAGGAGAGCCGGAGAGAGACAGGAAGATATGGAAAGAGCGGCGGAGCGGGGTGGGGGGATCCAGCCATTCCGAATGCGACGATCTGTGCACGTATGTATCGTATAGGGCATTCCAAATTTGATCCACATTCATTCGTCACATATTTTTGTCATATAGAGCGAGTGGACTTTGGAAACTTCAAGGGAGTGAGGGTGACAATTAAAAAAAGAAGATTTTTTATGGTGGTTTGAGCGAAAAATAGGGTTATTTAAAAAAAGTACTTTTGAAGGAATACATAAACATGACTGACTTTGGGTGGTTGATAAAAAATGTGTACTAAGTAGAATTAAATACTATTCGTAATTGGGGAATTATGAATAGTTTTTTTTGGGAGTCGTTTGTATTGAAAGTTCCAGTGTTGTATTTGATCACACTGTTTGTGTGAAACAATAAAAAAACGAGATTTCTGTTGATCGATAATAATGGATAAGACTTGATGGAACTTATTTCGCGGTTTGTTCATCTAGAACTAATATTTCGATTTTTTTCTGAATTTTCACAGAAAAGTGATGTCAATTTATGAGTGATTGACGAAAAAAAAAGTTTGTTCCTGACCAATAAAAAAAGACTTATAGCACATTGCAAGTTAATACATTAATTAGAGGATAAGAAAGAGTGTGTTCCGGTTTAAAAAACAGTTTTGAAAAGTAGAGACATTTAGAATATATTACTTTCATTTCTATCCACAATTTCCGTATCGTATGTTGAACTCCTCTTTAATTTAATTTGCCTCACAAAATGTTTTTTTTAACACTTGTTAGTATCCTAACCTCTCGAATGTTTAGAACAATATTTCCTTCCAATTTCGCTTCGACATTTGAAACGCCGAGAAAAATTGAAAGGTCGTTTACCTTCGAGAAAACTGTTTTTGTGATGAAAAAAAGCGTTCCCACAAAGGAAATCGAGATTTGGTCATCTTTTTTTCCGCTTCTACGAAGATATAGTCCCATAAGCGATCACCGCTCCAACTATCGGCTTTGCACAATGCTGTTAAACGCGAAGTACCGTTGGGGCCAATTCCCAATCGTCTTTCCACCAGTGTTTTTGCATTCTTTTATTTATTACAGATCCTGAAGATTTCTCAGGGTGAAGACGTTTCCGTGCGCCATAAAACACACGTATATTTATATGGATTGGGCGAGTAAACGTACAAGGCACTTTGCACTCGCTATTTCGTATAGATACGAGAGCGTCTTGGGCCCAAGTGGCTCGATTACCCAGTACTGGCCTCTCGCCTTTTCCACTTTACCATTGAAGATAGCACGGGGACGCATTTTCTCTCGGCATAGTATCCCGGCTGCGAAATCGAAGCGTGGTGTATACACGTACCAATGTTGAAACGAACCACACAGCGAGAGACGGATTGCGGCGATTTACATTTTATTGCGACCTGGCGAAGACGTAGTACCCGGCAGGAAAAGCTTCCCGAGACTCTCCGGTATGTACGAAAATCGCCCTCGGACCCTTTCCGAGCACGAGGCCGATTTAACCCTCCGTTGAATTCCCACAATTCGGAATAAATGGAAATGTTTTCCTGCTACTCTGAGCACTCGTGCATTCGACCGATCGTTTTTCGTTTCCAAAACTACTGTCAATTACATTGTTTGCAGAAATGATTTTTCAATTGTTCTAATCTGAAGAAGCACGTGTTTTTCCCAAAATTCGTAAAAAAGTTCAATTTTTTGAGGTTGAAAGAAAAATATACGGAGGCCAATTGTTAATTAGATAATTTAGTAATAGTATTAATAACTTATTGGTTTCTAATTTATTTCTTATAATATGTATTATTGAGCTTTTCATACTATTTTTGTATAGCATTATGTTAATTAATTAATGGTTGGTCAATTAGATGTCATAAATCATTCCGTATTTATTCTAATAACTCATTATTCTAAATTAATAATATCAATAATTAATTGATTAATAAGTGATAGAAATTTCATTATTTCACATCAGTGATATTGAATGCATTTGGAAGTGAACCGGCGAATTGTAATTTAATGGTGATCATTACTTAATTGTTTAAGTCTAGCAAACCGAACAGCATTCCTAGCAATCGAAATACATGTGTTAGTTGCTTCCCTATTATCACGATTAAATTACTCGTTGTTAGTAGCTCATGACTCCTTATAAATGTTTCATAAATTTGATCATGGCAGAGGGTGTAACTGTGTTAACTCATATGCCCTTCGCTTTTTCTCTTTCCGACTTTCTTTCTGTGCACTGATTCGTATTATTTTGCACAGTGGAAAAGCTAAAATTGTTGGCCACGATACGTCGTGATTTTTAATTTAATTATTTTTAAATTCGAAATTAAAAGACGCGTGAGGGACACGTGTCTTTTAATTTAAAAGACACGAAATTAAAAGACATTCTACGCAGACCTATTGATATTGACAATATTCCAATAAGAAATTTAAGCAACAAAAAATATATAACATTCTCCCAATGATTATAGTCATCAATTTTTGTCTATATTTTTGAATATAATTTATGGTAATTAATTCATTAATTTTTTTCAAACGCGAATCAATTACAGATGTCGCGGAATTTCATGCCATTTGCAACGTTTCTAAATCGTGGAAAATGTTAATACCGATAAAACATGAGATTCACGAGGGATTAAGCGCGCCACGATGTCTATAAATTCGCGAATACAAATATTCTTCGCCATATGTGTCTGGGTCGGATTTGGAGGATTGATCGAGGGGACGTTGAGGGAGTTATTGAGTATTACTTATGGAACTATTTATTGCGCCGCCCACGAAAACTTATTGGCCGCTCCTTTACTGAAGGTATGGATTTGTTTTTGTGACATACGGCATCTTCCATCTCTCTCCCTCCAAGTTCACCCCGATTTTCTCGTTGCGCAAGCTTACTCCAAAATCACCATAAATAACTCTTATATCGATATAAGTGTAATCCATATTGCTTACGTATTTTCGAGGGCCGCTTTCTTTTAGCGAACGATAAATGTATCGATTGATACCATCCTCAAATGCATTGGTGTATCGGAAAGACTGATGGTGGCACTTGCCAGGAAAATTGACACTGTTCGTCAATTTCAAAAATAAGAGTCACAGATTTTATTCAGAATAATATTTATAGCAGATTCAGCTTCAGAATAATATATTCCGCATATGTGATATTTTTGCTAATATATATCGGTATTTACATACAGTCACATTTTTATTATACGAATTTTCGGTTTTCCGCACTTATATATAGACTTATTTTTTATTTAAAGTGTTGCCCCAAAGTATCCTCTTTGGGCCAAAGTATCCAGCTTCAAAGTATCCCAATAAAGCTGTTTTCTAAGTCTTCGAGAGATTTACAAAATATATTATTAGTCTATATGTAAATTCATATATCAGATCGTTATATACTTTGCATAGTCGATCCGATGTCTGTTGATAATATAATCCCACACCGCTGCTGTTTCTGAAACGAATTGAATAGAAAAGCAGCCAAGAAACAGGCAACTACTTCGAGATACCCAAATATTGGTAAACATTTTAAACATCAATTCTGCTTCAATTGCACAAGTAGAGGTGGTATGAAAAGTGATTGATTGATATGCAATGTTAATGGCTATCGAGTCAAGAATTGAGGATGGGAGGGTTAATCAAAACAAATTTCCATATTTATACTACATGAGTTGATGTCCAGGGAAAACCGAGATACATTTTCAATTATCCGGATTAGTGATTATTACAACGATGTGTGGTTCTAATTGGTTCAGACAATCGATGTTCTACTGTATGAATTTTTGAAATATTTTCTTCCATAAAGCTTTTGAGTTGTCGCCGTGCACGCTTTTGCCAAACAGACAGTATTCCCAGAGTTAAAAGCGCGGATCTCTGTGATCGTTTCCGGTGACAAATGGTGATACATACGACCTTCTGACTTACACTATTCAATGGGCCTCTTTGTCCAGAAAATCCGGCAAAAGAAGCAGTTAAGACGAACGGTTTCGTGACACACACTCACACAACAAAAGAATACCCGGAATCACGCAGTAAGGAATCACACAGCTAACGGAATTGTATATTGCCCTTACACACTGAAATACCGAAGGGAGCTGAGGGTCGAAAAGAAAAAGTGTAAACGCTCGTGTGGATATGTATGTATCGCAACACGTGAGAGCAGGGACGTGCGAGAGGGCCGCTAAAGAGAGAGAATGAGAGAGAAAGAGAGCGAGAGAGAGAAAATATGAGAGACGAAGGGAAAAGAAACTTCCGAGAAAGACGAAGTAGCCGAATCGAGATAGGAAATCGAAGCGGTTATGTAGACTCTTTGGGGGAAGGGGTAATCGAGTGTAATTTGTTATTACGAGTCATTACCGCGTGTTAGTGGGACGGTACACTGTGCCGATGGCGTCGTGCACGCGGCTCGCTCCTGCGCTGATGTATGGCACGGCTTTGTGCAGCCAGTCCGAGGGCGCTTTGTCAAGAAGACTCTCTTGCTTCGCCGTGTACCGAAAACTTCTCCTCGCCCTTTTTTAACTCCCATGTATATATACATATATTGCATTCGGGGAAAAGTAATTCCGACCGGTTGAATTCGTGTAATGTCGGCTATCGGAACATGTCGCTGCTATGGTGCCCAGGTATTTTTCAAAACGAATCGTTGATTTTGAGCCTATGAGGATGCTTCATATGTTTATGTAAACAAATTGAGTGAAAAGTGCATGATATATGTAACAAACACTCATGACGAAAGGGACGATAAGTTACTTTATAGTTCATTGACGTCGCAATTACAAAGTTTAACACAAGTATAAGTAAATAATGTATCTACGGATGCAATTTGGGGGGCGTTATTAAATGTTTATATCCTCGGAATAATTGGTTACCATTTTAACTAATGGTCTGGGAAAAGTTTTTCTGGACTTCGGGACTCAAACAAGCGCCGAGTTGCATGACTCTCGAATGGTCACGAACGCAGGGGCTGTTTTTTACATCGCTATCGAATAACACAAGGGATAAAGGATCCTTGGCATGGAGCTTAGGAAGTCATTTACTAAAATATATTCTGTTGATAGACCTCAACATGACATGGCGCAATGACCAGTCTCAAAATACGTAATTACCGCCTATATGTCTTGCGATTGTAAAAGGCATGATGATGAGAATTATCATTGTACAACCATTTTAAAAGATTACCATTGTACACTTGTAAATTGTCATTGCAATCAATCGTGTTATTTTCGTGCGATTGTAATCTTGGCAATATTAATCGTCCGGTCAATGACTAGGTACTCGGGTATCCATTTCAGCTTTGCAGATAGAATTTATGAACTTTTTCTTTAAAAAAACTATATAACCGTCTGGATCCCTGAAATTTAAGTAGTTTGAAACCCAATTTTTGTCAAATTTTTTTATATTAAATTATTTATTAATAGTTATTAGCTATCAAACTTGATACCTCCTTCGTTCAATAACCTTCGAAATTTTAGTACTTTGAAACACAATTTTTGTCAATTTTTTTTATAATCAATTATTTAATAATAGTTATTAACTATCAAACTTGATACCTCCTTCGTTTATAATTTATTTAAAAGTCAATTTATTTCAATACTTTAATAGGTGCATAAGCCAGATATTCATGCACAATAACTTCAGTGAGTGGCCGGGTGCCTGGTTATTGAACGAAGGAGGTATCAAGTTTGATAGTTAATAACTATTATTAAATAATTGATTATAAAAAAAATTGACAAAAATTGTGTTTCAAAGTACTAAAATTTCGGAGATCCAGACGGTTATACAGTTTTTTAATGAAAAAGTTAATAAATTCTATCTGCAAAGCTGAAATGGATACCCGGGTACTTAGTCATTGACCCGACGGTTAACCTGGTGTTGCAAAAACCCCGTTTTAAGGAACATTGTGGCGAAATCAGCTACGACGTTGAATCCTTCGTGTTTAATAGATCTCCACGAGGACTTCTAAATGAAATGTGCATGTGTGGGGTTCTAAATTATGCAATACATTCACTCGAAAGAATGTATTGGAAATGCTAGGTAATTACTGATAGTGAAGGCAACTTGACCTTCACTATCAGTAATCAATGAAGGTAAATTAATTTCTTAATGAATTTCGCCCAATATTCTTCAAAAATCACTTGACACGCTCTTGTCGAACAGACACTATTTCTGAGACACCTACTTCTGAGTAAGCTGGAATAAGGTGCCAGAGTGTTCTAAAGGGAATGCGTGTGTCGCACATTGATGGTAGCGGTGACACCGCGGTCCACCGCGCGTGCATCCACTTGGCGAAAGCAAGCGATGGACGCCATAGAAACGTAAGAATCGCGATGAAGATACCGGCACGCGGTGTCCGTGAAAGACGGAGGCACAGAAGAGGGCAGACACGATTTATACATTGGAAGGAAGAGGAAAGGAGAGAGACAGTTTCGCTGGCGCTTGGGGGATGCTCCCCAAAGCGCTGAAAGCGTTGCTTCGCCCACCAGGGGTACTGCGTCTTCCTTTTTCATTGGGCTCCCACATTCTACCCATCTCACTTCTACCTCAGCTTATTCCATTTCTTCTTCCATTGTCGCAGCTCGAAGGTATTGCCGTGAGCGGCCGAGAATCGCGCGTGGGCGGCCAGAGAAGGCGACTTGGAGAGTTTATAAAGAGCGAATGCTAAAGAACATACGAGAAGGAAGGAAAAAAAGAGATGGGAAGAGAGGGAGAGAGAGAGCGAGGAGGAGGAGAAAAGCTGAGTATAGTAAACCTTCGAGGACTCCTCGCCCTGGGTGGCGAGGTCTCCCTATCCTACTACCGTATCTCACCAGACCCAGCATCCAAAGAGGAGCAATATATATATCTTTGCATCGTGTTGCCAATACACAGGTACACTTCATTGCCCTCCCTCTCTCTCTCTCTCTCTCTCTCTCTCTCTCTCTCCGTCCCGCTCTTCGAGTGCATGGACCAAGGTATTATGATAATGCTACGCTATCTATGCGTCGTATCGACTTGTCGAGTTATTGTTGCCGCTTAGCTCGGCGACGCTACCGCGGCTGCGCACGATCCTGGCGATGCACAAATACAATAGCGCACGCGAGGACGAACCGCCACGGCTCTTGGGGTGCCTACGGATGCCTCCGGATATTGTCGGTGTGTCGCATTGTGCCACTGAACTACGAGAGCAACAGGAAGTGTGGTTCAGCCGCGTTTGTATTGGGTTGCATCGGTATGTGCTACCTTCTCACTGCTAAGCTCTGGTACACCCTTTTAGCGGTTGACTCTTTGGTCGTTTACTTTCACTTAATTGGTTTCACTTGAGTGTAGTACTAATTATCGTACTGTTGATGGATAATAAGGATCTTGGTGTAGTGTACTAATGTAAGTTCAAGCTAGATTTCGTTATGAGTTGCGTTTAACGGGAAAGAGTGTGCTGTAAGTACTGTAGGAAGGGCTGAAATATGAACACTGAATACGAGTAAAACCTTAATGTTGTAGTTTGCTTTTATTAACAGTATTTTTTTCAAGTATTATTAGAATTTCGAGTAAGGCCGATTGCACGGACAGTTTAATCGGGATATCGATCTAAGTGGTAAATATAATTCTAAGTATGCAAGTTCTAAGTATAATTCAAGTAGAACAGGTTCGAAGTAGAATTCTAAAACGAGTTCGAAGCACAATTCCAAATACAGCAAATGAAACCCGCCTTTAAGATGAGTAAAGCAGAATAATTTGAATAAGTACTAACTACAAGTGCATAATTATACACAAAGCTCAGTCAAGATTTTCGTATAAATAATAAGGACAAGTAAACCTTATAAAAAAATGTTTCGAAAAATCCTAGTTAGTAATGACTTGTAAGATAAATTCAGTAAAGAATTTTATATTATTCCTAAGTACAAGTCAAAGTAAAATATAACGCTAAACAAAGTTAGAGAATTTAGACTCACACTTACAAAGTACAAAAATATATTGCCTTCATTCCTAATTCTGTATTCATAACTTTTCCCTTTCTAAGTATTTCTAGAGTTTCAACAACGCCAAACTAGATGAACGTTCTAATCTGAACATTCCCAATATCAAGTCTGCATTCGTCTCTAGAAAATTGAATGCAAAGTACAACCACGAAATATACTCGGTATGATTTTCGCACCTCCGAAATATTTCTCGTAATCTCTTCTAATCTAGGACCCTTCGAGATCCTGTACTTGGAACGACGCATTCATTTTGTACTTTCAGACTGTGAAAGGAACTTCCACTTCTGCTTCGGAATTTAAAGAAAATAAGAGAGTGAACGAGAGAACCGCTGGTACGTTCAACCATTTCTTTCACTGGGTACTTATACACACTTATACTTAGATACGTACATATCTACGGAGGTCCGATCACTGAATTCAGAGACGAGGAGATTACCGATACTGCCGATCCTGGTACCGAAGAAAATAGCGAGATTCCTACCCAAGAATCGACGGAGACATACACGTACATTGTTTTTGTTTTTTTCAAGTTCCTTCTTCCCTTTCTCCCCACACCCCCCACCGTTCTTCGCCCGAGTGCTCCGAGAGTTTCGCAAACTCGGCGCGGTCACATACAACGCTTGTATCTGATCCTGTAAAGTTTCCGTACGCTTTCAAACGAGAACGGGCACCCGCGAGGTCTCCGCTGCCTCTTTATCTTTGCGCATTATGCAGTGCGTGTCCGGCATATCACCTGGCGATACAACGCGACCGGCGCTCATTTACGAAACGGCCCACTATCTCTCGTCGCCTGAACTCTCGGAGCACGCCGTGTGTACCTCGATTTTGTCCTCCCTCTGCGGGGAATTGTATCGAGAGGAAGGCTTCCCGGTGACTCCGTTCGTACTCGAGGTATACTCGCTTCGAGTATACCTTTCTGCATAAATGGCGCTTCGAAGATCGAGAGATGCTCGGTTAGGGCTGCCTGATTTTCGTACCCTGTTTGTGCTGCTTAAAAAATCGCTGGCAAGGAGCTACATGAAGATTTGTGTATAACGAATCGATGTATTCATTTTCTTGTTGGTTGTGGATCAGAGCAAACTTTGATTTTTCATTGGGATGATAAGCTTGCGATTCAAAGAAAATTGATTTTTATGGTGGATGTTTATAGATTTTAACTTTGATTTGAAACGAGTGTGATGATGATGCTGGAAATTGGGTGGGCCAGGACAATTTTTTGAAAGATTGGCTATCGCGGTGACCCGAAAATCAATGGGTTGTTTGGAAAAATGGAGTTTGGAGGAAATTAGGACATAAAAAAATGTACGATATCAATATTTTTTTTTTTTAAGAACATCATCAAAATCTTCGATAATGTGCATACATGCCCGTAAAGGCTAACAATGCATAATTTAACTTAAAAATAAAATATCCATACCAATATTAACTTTGCAGGCAACACAATCAATTGAAGAATAAATAGTAAAAAATGATGTACATGTGAAAAAAATACATTTTATTTACAAACTTTTCTTTGCTAGTGAAAAAAGAAAAAATGGTTCTTTTAATAAGTCATCTTCGAGTGACTGGAAATAAAAACTTGGGGCGCTCAAAATGTTTACTTGTAATCATTACTTTACGTAAAACCGTGAACGTACGAACTGTATTCAATTAATTGTAAAGGCACGGTAGATTTTTAAAATAAAACTCCCGAACTGAGTACAAATGTGTGATAAAATTCATTAAACATTTAAAAAGTCAAGGGTCCCAAGCTTTTATTTATAGTCACGTAAAAGTATCTGGTCATAAAAAACTTGGCTACTTTTTAATACATTAATCAGAAGTTTATTTTAGAAAAATATTTCTTAACATGTAAATTGTGAGAAATCATATTTCCTGTACTCTCAAATGCAGCTGCGCCGACGAGACCCTACGTCGTACCTGGAGCTGCGAGTGTCATTCATGCTGTTACCTTCTTGCCCCTTTTTTCTCTGGTAGCTCGGTTTCGAGTTAGTGGTTTCTGCATTGTCGTATCGGAAGTGATATATGGGGCGATCGGTCTCGCGCCGACTGCTTACGGGACAGATAGAGGCGCGTGTTTATATGTCTCGAAGAAAATATATCTTAAGGGTGATTGTCTCTTGGCCCTTGGGAATTTTCTTCGCGGTTGTTATCACTTTGCTCGCGCCGTTACCGAGGCTTTTCTCCGTTATTAATGCGGCCGGTCCTCGACCGCGGGAAATCGTCGCCGTCCTTTTTGTCGACCTGCGCCACGTTATCGTGTGCGATACCATGCTCACACTCACAGATGCACAAATACACGGGCAAACACGTAGCACTCCAGCAGCCACGAATGAATAACGGTTTTAATGAAAAGTTTAGAGCGTCGAGTGCGCCTGTGGTATAACGTCGATAAATCGTTACTTTCCCATCTCTCGTTTACACCCGATCGCCGCCCGCGAGCTTACGAGTGCTGCTGTCCTCAAACCTCTATCACGTATACACATACGCCTGATAAAAGCCCTCCATTCGTTCGCGACTGCGTATTGCCATTATTCGTAAAATATTTATCGACATTGATATTGCCAACCGATTTATACACGGGGTGATAGGCATTGGTGGATTGAACTATTCGCGAACGACATTGGTACACAGCACTCTTTGTGAGGAAACTTTTTGCCCACGGAAAATTACAGTTGTTTTTCGTGTTCATGAAAAGATCGGGAAATTACAGTTGAGGTAAGGACGGTAATTTGGACTAGTAGTTTGGTTTAGGACTCTGACTTTTTTTTCTGTATGGTGTAAATAAATAAAATCTTTGAAGTGAAGCAATATTGATGCGACAAAAAACCGAAATGCAAGCTATTGGAAACAACTAAACATCGAGGTAAAACTTCTGTTTAAACTATAACTGCAAAATTCCGTTTTCGAGATGGGCTGCAGGTATCTTGGAATTATACTATTCTAAAATATATTCAGCATGTATAACTTAGTTACGTACGCTATTAAGAAGAAAATGTGAGACTTATGATTAATTATATAATCATCCTTTAATTAGGATTTGTTCAGTTTCGTGGATTCAATAAACGAATTAGAAAAATTACGAGCATACACTTTCATCGCCGATACACTCACCGTGCACATAAACATTACACATATACACCCATGCTTTACTCGGATGCAAATTGAAGGTTTGCTAAAACTTGACTGAGCTTGTTTTGCTTAGTTTTGAAATCTTAAAAAAATGATTTATTGTTTTCGCTTCGTTGATGAAACTTAGTACCATTATTGATAATAACTATTTTTAAAAAATGATGTGCAAAACTACCTCAACGATGATTAAGTGTACCATATTTCAGAGCAATCCGTTTATTACGTGTAGATAAACCGTTTAAGTGAAAAACGTAGTTAAAGAAAAACGCGTTTAAAAATTACTAGCAGTTCCATACGTCCAATCATAAGTTTACCTTCAATTAGAGGTATCAGCACCCTATATAGGGTCTTCCCTCTGAGTTTCTCCAAGCGTCTATCACTTTTTGTTTTTTTAATTTTCACAGTAGCCTAACCCCTTAATAACAAAACTATAGAAGAATGATATTTAGGTATAATTTTCTCGGTCCATTATCTTGGAACGTTGAAGAAACGACATGATTCGACATAATTATCACGAAGGAAATTGTTTAACGCGAAGAGCTCTCGGTTCGCCGATCTTCCCTAACGTGCAGCCCCCTCGGTTTTGCGGCTAAAAATGCAGATTTTGTAGACACAAACGATTATTCGCAGAATACGATACGGCTTGTGAATAAGGCCGTAAAGTGGAATGCCGCCTTAAGGGGGGTGTCGAAGGGAAATGCAGGGACGAAGGAACGAACGATAGTCTGGCGAACGGAGAAATTACGAGGGGTAATTGGTGGTTACGGCAAGCTGCCATCTCGCTGCTCGACACCTTGTCAGGCCTAAGGCCGTACATCACTCGTTTCCGCGCACGGTCCGCGCAAACGATCGGAGGAAGAACCGGCGAGAGGGAGAGAGAGAGAGAGAGAGATCGAGAAAGAGGAAAAGGGAGAGCGCGAGAGGAGTAAGTAAAACTGCAATTCTTACCTTCCGTTTCTGCGCGAGTCAACGTTCTCGTCAGTTAAGTTCAGCGCGAAGAAAAAAAGGGCTCGTACCTCAATCGATCTTGCGTCTTTAACTTTTACACATATGCCCGTCCAGTTCGCAGAAACTTACCAGTACGTGAAATTTGTTCTTTGTGTGCGTTCATCCTCCGCCCATTCCACCATTTGTCTACTCATTGAAGTACCTAAAGGTATTTCACAAGGGCCCATAAGTCAATTGATGTCGTGTCCTTAGCTTTTTTCACATACGCCCTTCCAGTTCTCAGAAACCACCTAGTATCTGAAATTTCTTCTTTATTTCAACTTTTTTCTACTTACTGGAGTACTTAAACGTATGTGAAAAGGGCCCGTAGCCAAATTGATCCCGTAGCTTCAGCTTTTTAACATATGCCCCACCAGTACTCAGAAAATTTCCAGCACGTGAAATTTCTTCTTTGTGTGCGTTAATTTTCCACCCGTTCGACAATTTTTTGCTCACTGGAATACCTAAACGTATATGAAAATTATACGTATACATACAAAGAAAGACAGACGTGCAGACACACACGCGCGCTGGTTCAGGAGCTGAAGAATCTCGTCGCGTATTTTTCTCTTTCGGGCACGAGTCCCGTGAATGTTCGCTCACGCTCTCTTTTCTGATTTACGAGGAGTAATTGCACGTGGTGCAGGAGCCGGATCATCGCCTCTCCCGCCACCACCGCGGCTCGCAATATCCCGATAATTGCCCCCGACGGCTCGGGCAGAATGTTATACGCCTTGACTAAACCGATGCCACCGGATGATGCACGAGAACGCGCGAACAACGCCTCAAACGGGACGGTAGCAAACGACGCAGATTCGCTCCGATGAGACGAGAGATCTTTTTTAAATCTTGGTCCCTCGTCTCGCACCTCTCGTGCGAAGCCGTAAATTGAGCGCGGTTCTCGCGAACCTTTTCCCTCACCGAGATCGACATAATGTGCTCGGCTGGGGTAACGGGTGCTTCTGTAAGTTTGCATATTTTTTGCATTGGAGAAATGAAAGAAAAGGTACGATCTCTGAATATTATTTTTACGACGAAATACACGAGAAGAATCACGAGGGTGAGAAAATATAGAAGATTATTGTTATGTGAAACGTATCGATGTTTGTGTTGATAATCAACGGTGTCCGCTCTTTTGTTTATGCCTATTCTGTTGCACCCAGAGTAGAGATGGTCACGATAAATCTTGGGGGTAAAAGATGGGGCATTTTAACGAAGACGATTCAATGGTCTTCGCAATTAATTTTTTTATTCATTGATTAAATTCATTATTGATAGAGTTCTAATTAGCCATCGATCTTGCATCTTAAAATACATATTGTATATGAATACGGTCTTTATAAAATTCGGTTTAACCGAATGTCTCACCGATGAATTTATTTACTTTTACAAAATTCGAACCATACATTTTAAAACAAATTTGTCGGCCTTTTATTTGTTGCTTTTCAATACGATCTTGAGACGTGAAAAGAATGATTACCCGTTTGACACGTTCACGGGCTTCATTTCATTTACTTTTACGTTTCCGAATACTTACGTTTACGTTTTACTTACTTTTCAAATACTTATTTTCGTAGAAAAAACTTACCGCCACTTTTTATCGTCGAGAGAACGAATCGAACTAGATTATTATTAATCCAGTCTACGATGAGTCGAAATTTTTGTACTTGCTATCTCTCCCATAAGATCATAACCTCCGGTATGACCCTAATTAATTTCCGTTTTATAGTACTGAAATTTCCCAGTTTTCCAATACGGCTCCCACATTATAGACTATTTGTTTTTTTACACGACTCGTTGCATAGATTATTGTGAGATTTCTCATTGCACATCAGTCGCCTAGCGGTTCCGCCATCCTCGACCAATAAATCAATCGACAAGCTTGTACGATCGAATAAATCACTCCTCGCCGCTCATTGCGCAGTCTTCGTTCCCACAGACGTAAGTTGATTTCCCGCGAGACTCGAGATCTCTCGCTTGCGAGTCAAGCCTTGCGACCAGAGCTCGCAGCAATGATGCTAATAACAATCAGCATTGTTATTGCCCGAAGGATCCGCATTAGACTAGTCTCCTCGATCGAGTGTCCCGGGTGAGCGATGAGCAATGAGCGACGTTGAATGAATTACGTGTACCCTGACAGAGTTGAAAATGCGAGATGTATATCGGCCCGTGTGAGCGCGAGTTTACGAGAAACAAAATCTAGGGTGAAGCGGGGAAATCAGAGGAGAGACAAGAGCTAGATTAGGTGAGAAGGAGCGGGTGAAAGACGAAATAACTGAGGTCTCGAGTATTTCGCAATGTTGGTATCCGCGCTTCCACTCGTTTTATCATTGCCTAAAACTATTTACGTTATTATTATTATTTATTATCACGTTTAGTATTGTTCCTATTATTACTATCTCAATTATCGTTGCTGTAGTTGTTAAGTTATTTGTGTTTATTTGGATCATGATGAATTTTTTATTCATTATTATTAGTTATTATTATTTTTATTTATTGCTGTTAGGCTAATTGCTATTGATTTTCTTGTTGCATGACTAATGTAATTGTTATATTAATCATGCAATTATTCTTTCTTACACATTTATATTATTATTATTATTGTTGATCCCATATTTTTGTACTATCGTGACAACGTTCAATCGAGGCCCGAATGAAAAAAAAAATCAAATAATTTCTTTCTCTCGCTTCCGGCCTATCATGGACTATTTCTTTTCATCATATTTTTAAACGCGTCTTTTTGCGTCACGCGGTATGAATGATAAATTCCAAAATTGTGCAAAAGTATTGGGCATAAAAAAAGCAAGCAAATAGAAAAAGAATGGGGCAGGTGAAAAAACTCAACCGACAAATGTAAAGACCGAGCACCTTTTACGGGCATACACAGACGCGCGGAAAATTGTCGAGAGGTGGAAAAATGCTCGCATCGGCAGGTCAGTATTTCCGCGTTGTCCTCGCGAGCATCGGTGCATGTACGAATCGCGTGCACTGCTTGTAATCGTTTCGACGCTGCGCGAACGCGAGCCTGGTTATTCTCGTGAGAGCTTTCGTAAAACGTATCGACGGGAGGGAATGGACCGAATGACGGGTCATTCGTTTGGCTCCGTAGCAGAGCCGTGAGCGTATATATATTTATATATAAACACTTGTATGTACTACATTTGTTCGGTGTACATGAGAACCAGAGGGGAAACCTGTTGCCCATATATAGTTGCGAAAAGCCGCAGCAAACGAATTTTCCAACCAACAGGTTCCATTGCTTCTGATGGCGTTTGATCACCTGCGTATATGTGTACCGTAACCCGAACTTGCGTTCGATCGCGCAGCTTTGTTTCACGGATTTCACCGTTAACGAGGTACTATTCGTTTTTGGAATTCCGCAGCCATTGGAGGGACCCTAGTCATGTCGACACGTCCGGATCATTTGCTGACTACATCCTAAACTTCGGAAACGGAACGCGTAAATGGCATCAGATAAGTGCTTTCGATGGAAAATTGTTGCTGTTTGTATAAGAGAGTGAGTGATTAATGAAAAGTCTGCTGCAGGGCTTAACCCAGAAAAATCTTGACCACTTTTTACGACTGAGTCGTATTGACAGTCATTTGTCACTTCTGCTCGCTGATCGATTGAACAGGACAAGCAGACTGGCTGTTTTTGCGGATTCCTGATGACTACAACCACGTTGGCTCGCAATGTGCTGACTTCAACCGTACATCAGGCACGGAAGGAAACAGCAGTAAAGAAATTCTGCATTTGAAACGATGAAAAAGTCGTTGGCAAGCATGGACCTTCTACCTGGTGAGTTTGCCCACTTTGCCACAATTTCAGGAACGACTGATGTTTCCCGTGGCTCGCTGGATCTTCCGGTTTCCAATGAAGAAGCAGCAGCAACGTAGCGGAGAAAGTGCGCATCTAAAACGCAAAGCTGGAAAGTTGAAACCCAATAGCGGTCCTGGTTCGGTTCACACGGAGAGAAGTTCAGTGGATTCCGTTCGGGAAGACAGGAACATCCGTGGCTCGGAATACTACCGTAAAAAAAAAGGATATGGATATATACGAGTCTTGATAAGTGCGAGAGGCTTGGCACGGGAAGATATATGTGCTCATGGGCAAGAACGCGTCAGGGTTACATGGAACATTGCCAGGCATCGAGAGAGACACGGAGGAGTATGAGAGGGTTCATCTCCTCGTGTACGCGAGAGGATACGATGTTGGAAAATGGTGGTGAATTGCAGCTTCGCTATTGCCAGGCGAGAGGCATCCCATTGCCTTATTTATTCCAGGAAATGCTTCCACCGTGGGCCGATTTGTTAAGCAATTGTTGGAAGCCGCGAGAACGGGCACTCTCACGTCTTGGCCTCTATCGAAAGGCGCGCATAGCTGTGATTCCTGCATTTTGCCACAGTTCAATGCTGTTGTATATGCCAGTCAAGAGGAGCACGCTGGGAACCCCGCGGGCGCTCTATGACTTCGAGGCTGTTGAATAATACAAGATGTCTAAACTACCGCCGTTACTCCTTCGCGTCTTATAGCTCACTTTCTCTCTCTCCCCCTCTCTCTCTCTCTTATTCTTGCACACCTATTTACACCGTGTACGGAAACTTCTCGGTCAAATGTACATTGCTACCAACCCTCTAGACACACGAGCTGTTAGATCTTTGGCTTCGTGCTTTAAGACACTCCGATGCATATGTATGGTTGTTCTGGAGAAAGACGCGAACCCTTGGATTCCTGTCGTGTCACATAGCGCAATGTTGCAACGAACGCTTTGCTCGATAATACTCTTTCTACTATCTTTCGCTCTCTCTTTTGTACCGTCAGTTGGATGATCATAGATTTACAGCTCACACATATGCGTGGTTTGGACCGAATACCTGCAATTGCGCTACAACGATACCCGATCGCACCGGCTACGCAAGCAAGTCAACCAACGCGCATCACCACCTCGTCTATGGACCCGACTACGTCCATAAATAAACGCATGCACCTCGCAGAAACATACGAGTTTCCGCAACTCCTGAGTTTATCCGTCTCGCCACTTAGCCGTTGAATCATAAATTCCGAGCCGTCACACATCTTGGTAAGCCGACGCGAATCCCACGTCAGGTGAAATTCGCCGCGTGAACAACTCTGTGCCATCGAATCATTTTTTTGGAGAATAGTGATGCGAACGGATTTCATGAGCGGAACAAATTTCACTCGCACTGTCAGACTTTTTATATGATGGAGGTTTAAAATAATTTACACTTGTATTTTCCTTATATCGTTTTTTCAATACAGCTGAAACTTTGAGATTTGCTCTCGAATTCAGTTTACGTGTAGTTCAAACAACGTTTTCTACATGGTTGGAGAAAACCTATTTTTGAATATAATTTCGGTATTTGGATCGAAAATTCGGTTCCCTATTCTTTCTTTTCCAATTTTTACACGCCAACTTTTACTCGCGCGTTGATTGCACTGAGACGTTTTTATCCGGTTGATACGTTTACTTCGGCAAACTACAAATTGAGCTCCTCAATATACCCAAAAAGCTGAGGCATTTTTTGAAAGGAACAATTTTTCTTTTTTCTAGAAACTTCACAGTGAACTATCACCCAGAATGATATCGATCCGGTGCAAGATCGCAAAGTGAACTTCACACTAGGAAAAACACGAAATGGAAGCTGAGTAAATTAATGATTTTAGTTACCTTGACTTTCTCGCTCAACAGTATGAAGAAAAATTTCCACAACTTTCAGCGCACGGCTGAGCGGTCACCCATCTACGTATTGGGCAGGGCTAGCTCTGTTTGACACTGGAGAATGCCGAATCCGTACGTGGATCCTGCTTTAATTTATTTAATGTCAATTACCTTTCGATACTTTAGGATGATTTCGAGCTGTTCGAATATTGTTCAGCCATTTGAAATTCTCCAATCTTTTCAATTATGCATACGAGTATGTCCTTCGGTCGGCGTAGGAAGAGATCATTTCGCACGAATGTACGAAGATAAAAGATTGGAGAAAGCTAACGTGAAAAATCGGGCTCGATTAGTCGAGCAATCGGACATCTGGCCCGCTGTGCGCCAACTGCTTTTCTTTCGCACGGCAAGCAACCAACATCCATCAGTCCATTAAACACTCGAGTCTAATTTATCAATGTCATTCACGATGTTTGATGACGGGAAGCTCAGTGTATATATTAGCGAGAGGGAGAGCGAGAGAAAGAAAGGGAGAGAGAGAGAGAGAGAGAGAGAGGGCGGCCCGCGGGAAGTCTCGACTTCTTATTCTTCTTTGTTCCCCGCACAAAGTGGATGAAAAATTCCTCGTCGTTCATCAACTCGTGTTTCTCCGCAGTGTGCCTAATCGACCCGAAAAGTTAGGCCTCGTTAGGCAAATTGTACTTTGTAATTCGATACAGAAACTGTTACGTCAGTTCTCGGCTCTCTGATTTTTCGCCATCATTCCTCATCTCTCACAGTTTACCAAATATTTTAGGCGTTAGCGAACTGTCGATATTACCTTTGTTAAACGCTCCCTGAATGCCGCTGAAGAAAATTCAAATCATAACAAATCTATGGTCTTTCGGCCATAGATTTATAAAAGAATCTATTTATTAAAAGAATTTATTTATAAAAATAGTCTATGGTCTCGAGACGAACTGCAGCACGTCACGAAATTGTCTACGAGTAGGAAAAATAAATGTAAGGTATCACTCGATCGATTCGGATGAAAAGTCAGTCCTAAGTGGAGAAATCGTGGATTCGCAAGTCTCGATTATGTCGTACATGTTTAGCCTTATGAATAGATCATTTAATAGTAATCGAACACGGAAATGTTAATTTTTCACGTTCAATAATAATAGAGATCGAACTCGACATTATTGGTATGTGCTTGATAGAGATTTTGTCAGTGACTGTTCATACAAAGGGGGACCCAAAAAAACGGGAGTTTCGTCGTAACTTCTTTATTTCTTAATATTTTTACATCAAATTTGGTTCACCTTCAAAGTATTCTTCCTTGACGACAACGCACCTCTGGAAACGATCCTTCCATTGTATAAAATATTTTCTAAATTCACTTATCGGAATTTTCTTTAGGCCTTCCAGTGATTTTTGTTTGATCTCCTCTACAGTAGCAAAGCCTTTTCCGCTTGTGCCCCTTTTGAGTCTGGAAAACAAAAAGAAATTACAAGGGACCCGATCGGGTAAGGAGGGAGGGTGGACAATTGGTGTCATGCCGTTTTTGATCAAAAACTGCTTTACGAAGAGAGCTGTGTGAGTCGACGCGGTGTCATGATGTAAGAACCAGTAGCTTGGGCGCCCATGATCAGCCCTTTTCTTTCGGCTATTCCATCTCAATCTTTTCAAAATCTCCAAGTAGAACGTCTGGTTGATAGTTTGACCTGGAGGAACGAATCCGCGTGCACAAGACCTCTGCATTCGAGGAAACAAATGCGCATTGTCTTGACGTTTGACTTCACTTGACGGCTTGATTGCTGCTTTGTTTTGGGGTTGTATCCATAACACCACGATTCATCACAAGCAATCACCTTCAAAAAACATGCCGGGTCCTCTTTGAGCTGATTGAGAAGCTGAAAACATGCCCGAAGTCGACGCTCCCTCTGCTCGCCTGTGAGAAGGCGAGCAAGGCGAACATGCTATCAAGAATTTGTGCACCCGACATTTTTAAAAACTTTAGCGCTTTTTTAATATGCACACAGTAATGCCCTAAAAAATACATCAGGCAGCAAGCCATTACTATGACGGATGGGCGTTTAAGGTATTAGAATACGCTCCAATAGTCAGGCGACCGGGAACCTCACCGAATTTAGAAAGACGGAACTTAGTCTGCGTCTGGCCATATACATTTCCCAAGTGCCCTGTGCTCTCTTATAAAATCCCATACACTAGTATTTCAGAAAATGAACGACGGTGATAAGCACTTTAGAAAATATGGTTTCTAAACGCACCGAAAATGGAGCAGTGAATATATAACAGCAGCCGCGAAAATGTTAATATTATTGCACTTGAAGAAAAAACTGCTTATCCATAAACCATTCATCTAAAAAAATACGAGCGTGTCCATGAAATATCTCGATTTCTAAAAATCCAAATACAACTCTTGTTCCGGCTGCATTCCACTCCGGTAAATTCTCTACCAACGGTGTGGCTCGAGCGCAGGGTTCAGAAACAGGATAGTCCCAATAAAAAAAGTATCTCCAGGAACGATCGAGATTAGAGAACGATCGTCAATTCAACGTACGAAAAAAGAAGAAAAGTGGAAGATAAGAGAGGACACGAGCAGCGAAATAAGGAACACTTGATGAAGGTCCTACAGCGATAAAGTAGATAGCGCGAGAAAGCGGAGAGTGAATAGTGAGATATTAAAGCGGCTCGTAAACACTCAATGTGTTTCATTAGATCGGGCAATTATTTCACTCGGCGCGCGGTATATACAGCGCTCTTGCGCGGGACGGTAAAGTGTTTGTTTTATTGCAGACCTAAACTGTTGCCCAGACGGAGAACCGCCCATCCTCGTTGCTGCTGCAGAGTGCTCTTCTCTCTCCCCGTGGCCCCTGGAGCCGGTTAATTAGATGCCGGCTTAACGATTAAATTAATTCCGTGTTGCGCACACGGAGGTGGCCCCGCCAAGCACTCCAACCCCGATACGTCCTATTCCGGTTGCTCCTTGCCTCGAGTTCCCTCTCTCTCTCTCTTTCCCTCTCCCTCTTTCCTTCCATCTTGCTGCTTTGCGCCCACTTTCTCTCGGTCTCTTCCCGCTCGTTTGTCTTGATACGAAGCTGCTTCGAAACCCCAACGAGTTCAACCGACGACTTCTATTCTCTCCTCGTGCAACTATATAAAGATGAGGTTGTCAGATGGGATGTAAGCGGTACACTTGTCGAATAAATCCTCACACCTCTAGGTATCAATATATATATATGTGTGTGCAAAGGACATTTTGAAGCCCTTTTGTTCAGGCAATGGTAGTTAGTGGTACGTCTCACTACTTCGTGGATGGTCCTGATTGTTTTTACAGCGTTAGTGGATTTTGGGAATATCGCGGTCTGAAAAAATTAGTTTTGTAAAGAGACATCATTTTTATATGAAGATTAAGATGTTCTTTTTTTCAAATTCAATATTTCATAACGCATCAGTCCGCTTTTTTTAATCGTTAAATGTTCTCAAAATACATTTTGGCACATTCCAGGAATCGTAAGCCTTGTGAATTTGCATAGAAGCATGTTCATACAAAAATTAACTTAATAAGACAGAGGTTACATTTTTGATAATATGAATATATATTTCGTTGTTCTCAGCATTTACTTAACTTATAATTTCGTGTTTAGTGTACCATTGCAAAAATTCGATGTTCACTCGACGCGGGTTATTGTCATAATTGAATCACAATAGTTCGGAATAAAATCAACACTTTAAACAAATTTAATAGTAATACAAACATAAATGTTGTATATTATAAATTATATATTATTACAATTATTATTATTGTTGTATTAAGATGTTACACAATTGTTTTTCAAGTTATAACGCAAAGCCGCTAATTTTATGCGAAATACTAAGAAAACGGTTGTGTTCGTGTAACACAGTAATTGCTATCCATTTATCTAAATGTGATTTTCAGGGGACTGATTAACCTTGCAATTTCCCCCATATCGAAATACCAACGCCAAACTCGATCTTCCAAAGACGGCTCAGTTTTATTTACCATCCGGTCTGATTCACTTATCACTCCAGAACCAAAATGTCTAGGCATTCAAAATACATACTCAGACGAGACTAGGCATTCAAAATACGTACTCAGACGATATCCCCTCACCCTGATCGAATTAGAATGTTTTTCTTTATTTACTCTCTTTTTTTATTTCAACGACGTTTACAGTGGTGATTCTCTCGGTACTTTGTCACGCTCTGGCAGGACAAGTGTTTTTCGCACTCCCGGGAGAATCTTTAGGGAGACTAATCCCGTGAAAGAAACAGGAGAAACTTCTACCGACGCGCGCGTCACCCCGTCGTCACTTCGCGCACACGAAAGATTACTTCCTGAGGGCTTTCGTGAATTTTGGACGAACAAAAATAATTTCTCATACGATTCCGAATCGAAGATGCACCAAGTCCGACTATACCATAATAAGGAAAATGAGAGAAAGAGGGAGAGAGAGAGATAGCCCGGGAGGGAAGGGGGTTGAAATGTTTCTCCAAGAGGCGAAGAGGTGAAGTTATCCATGGAATTCGTGTAGAACATCGTTCCACTCGCAAGAGAGGGTAAAGCGTGTGGCAGAGATTTACGACACGTTCTCGACAGGCTCGCGCGTATTCCAGTTCTCCCTTTGGCACCAGGCAAAGGGAATAGGTATAAAAAAAAAAATAATACGTCGAAAGCGCGTGAACGTGCATACGAAACGACGAAACACAAGCTAAAAGAGAGGAAACAAAGGTCGAAAGAAGAAAAAAAATCTCGGCGAATGACGAGAAACGCAACGAACGGTTTTGAACGTTGCGAGCGCCCTCTTGCAGTTTTTTCTACCAGCGTTTTTCGGCAGTCACGTAGAGCGAATGGAGGGAAGAACGAAGAGAATGGAAGGGCATTGGAAGAGCTTTGTAATTCGGTAAACAGACGTCTTTGGCGAAATAATTTGAGTGTCTGAATTTGTGGCTGGTTCTGAAAGTCACGTAGTTGAGAATCGGGAAAAGAGAAGAATTGGGTGGGAGAATGAGGAGGTTAGAGGGTGAGGGTTAGAGGGAAACAGAGAAAAACGACGAAAAAGAGAGGAGGAAATGGTGGAGTACCAAAAAACATGAAGGTCTCCTACAATTAGCTTTGAAAACTGATGCAACGGTTTCCACTCGAATTTGCGGACAACTTGAATTTGGTGTACTACGCCAGCTTTTGCCAGTGAGGCAAAAGTGAAGAAACGCACGACGAATGAATCGTAAAAACGGAGAAACCGTTATTCACAGTGAAGAATAAGCCTGGAATGTTCACGTCACTTTAAGGTAGTCAAGGAATGAGCGAAATTCCAGTCACGTGGATCAAACGGAATCAATGAAAGAGACTGGTCCTCGAGATTCGATCGCTTTCAGAGACAGAAACCTAGAATGTATCCAAGAATTCAGGGCATCGATCGAACTGCCTGATTATCCGAACTTTTGCGCTGTAACACACGACCAAGCGATGTTTCGTTGTGCAACAACATTCGGTAGATACGAACGATGCTATCGCCTGGGGAGGATTCACGGAGAGAGGAAAGAGGTTTTCATACGTCGCAATTCAGAGGATTCGAGAAATTCTCATAACAGATTGCACTTTACTCATTGGTGAGTTCTACATATGTGTGGACGGCATTGATGGAGGCAATGATTCGACCTATCGGTTTACAGTCGATCCAAAAACTTGCTTAAGTCGATTTGCTGCGAGACTAGGAGAAGCTTAAGTAGTTTTGTCTGGTTCAACCACCAGAACGATTTATTTCAACTTTTTTTTGTAAAATCCTAATTAAATAGAAATGAATAAAATGGCTCTATTTAACGGAGCAATTCTAAATGATAGAGTAATAAATCTATGTATTCACTATCAAAACCAATTCTCCACTCAAGTGCGTATATTTTAACAATGAAACGAACTTACCTATAAGTGAAGTTCTATCCGAAGAGATCACATGGTGGTACCCCCTCCCCATGCCTATATCGTCACATGTTTATAGAAAATCTGAAAAACTTTTTCTCCACCTCTCCCTTGCAGATCTTCACGATGCGATGCTCAGTTCATTCCTTTACAGTACTGCCGCATTGGTTTGAGTTGGGATTCTCTTATGGGTAATTGGGTGGGAAGTGATCTCTTCGGAAGAGACGCTCCATACAATTACGATAGAACTTCACTTATAGGTAAGTTCGTTTAATCGTTAAATTGTATTTTGTGCCTCTTCCTCGAGATCACATGGTAGATGTTTAGAGCATACATAATGCAGCAGGTGATTTTTTTAAATTCTATTTTTTTTAATTCTAGAATCGATATAACGAATATATATTTTTCTTCTGCTATTCTCAGATTATAATGCTTTGCAAATGTTTGTGAATTTTTGGTCCATCCTGCATCCGTTGGACAGTCTCGATATTAACCCCCCTTCTCTTTACTGCAGACGTTGAAGCATGACGCGTACTGTAGGCCGAGAATCATTTTGTATCGACGGCCATGTTGGTTAAAGCAGATTTTATCCACCGGCTTAAGGTCTGTGGTGAAGCGGCTTTGTACGGCTTTTTAAAAGAGATAAATAGTATTCTGTTGCTTTTTTGCAGTTCCCGTGTGTATTCGACGTATGTTTCAAGCGTCGAGGCTACGCATAATTTGGTGTTTTCCGGGTAAAAGGGGATGATTACCGTAGGTTCTTTTCTTTTCGGTCCCGATGTTTTTATCCTCTCCGGATTTTTGATTTCGATCCAATTTTTCTTTTCCATATTTTGTATATCAATCAGCGATAACGTCTGGGGTCTATGACCAGTTACCAACGCAATTAAAGTAACCAGCTTGAGAGTAAGCTTTTCTAGGCACAAATCCTCGATTTGTGGTTCTTGTGTAAAAAAGTCGAGAATGACCTTCGGGTCCCAGGTTGAGTCATATTTTGGTTGTGGAGGTCGACGTTTTGCAATGTCTCTAATGTATTTATTTTTTTACTCTTTCATCTTGACCGATCTCTGGTCCTAGAATGAAGGCTATGGTCGATCGGTAACTGTTTATTGTTCCGTATGATGCCCTATTCTGGAATTTCCTTGCCAGAAATCTTAAGAGTTCGGTTATTGATATCGTAAAAACGTTGATTTTAAGGTTTTTACTGTTTTGAGGTATTCTTCCAGGTTGTTTTCAAATAGCCACTCGCCTACGACCGTGGCATTAACGGTTTCTTGGAAAGTTGCATTAAGATTTGGAAGAATCAACGATCTTCTCGTCTGAGTTTCATCTGGTTGGAGATCTACTAGAAGTCTTCCCATATCGCTCAATCTTTCGAGGAGAGTTAATTTGTCCAAGTTTTTCCCACTTAATATCTCTGATAAGGTTGTTCCGAGAATAGCAAGACAGCCTGTTACCTTCTCTTGTTTTGCATACAGACGTGCATCTCTGCTCGTGACAGGATCCTGGAGCGATGCTTTAACTTCGGGATTTATCTTTGGCGGTTTAATTAAGATGCAATTTTCTGGTATTGCATATTTTTCTAGAAGTGTGGTTCTCTCATCATTGGGCAGACCCGCTTTAAATAAGTCTGTCCACCTCAGAATAATCTCTTCTAGGATTGGCGTTCCGAGAAGTTTGTCCACCGTTATGCGCTGTCCGCGAGCCTCAAGCGTTTTTTCGTCGAATTGGGATTTTGGTTGTGGTACGCTTGTTTCAGGAGTTTTTATTGATATTTCTTCAATGATGTTCTCTTTGTCAATTTGAATATTGCCAGCTGACGTCATGGGATCGTTTACTTTAGGCCTTGGAGAATCTGATGTCTCTCTTGAACTTCGATCGTATCTCTCGCAATCTATATTAATCATGTCATATAATGTTTATTAAAACATTGAAGTCCTTGACTCAATGTTTGGCTGTTTTGTTTTTTATCTGTCGCTTTTTTCAACGGGGCCTGACTCCAGACGATTTCACGTCTTTTGAAAAAGAGGAATATAGCCCTGGGCTTTGTCCGAAAAAGGTTTAGCAAACGTATCTCGTGATACGCGTGTCGACCTAGTCGACACGTGTTTGCTTCTTTGTATGTCAATATATTTATACATATAATGAGACTCTTGCCTTCTCGTCACGGCCTAGCCGGCCTAGCCGTGACGAGGCTGACATTCCCCGCCATCTTGTCAATCTGTCATAGATCGTATTCACTGTAATCTATTTTTTACAAAATGCGTCGATTCTGTTCTTATAATCGTTTCTCTAATCGCTTGAACCGCTTTTCTCAACGATTTTCTTTTTCTTCGTCATCGGAATGAGATTGACGTTTGTGTTTTCTGCCCATTTTTTGCCGATATAAAAAAAAATGGGACAGAAAAAGAACGCGTGTGACTTCTTTAGCAGAAAGATAAGGAATTAACTGAGCATCGCACCTTGAAGACCTCCAAGGGGGAGCTAGGGAAAAAGTTTTTCAGATTTTCTATAAACATGTTGCGATATAGGCATGGAGAGGGGGTACTACCATGTGACCTCGAGGAAGAGGCGCAAAATACAATTGCTGCAGTAAACCACCAATAACCCACGGCCCGTTCGGTGATAAAAAGACTGTGCACTCTTACCCAGCGCGCTCAGTGTAGAAATACAAAAATGAACGAATACCACCAGCATTCCAACAGTATAAGATCCAACGACTTCCTTTAATCGAAGAAACCAGATTTCGTTTCCAGCTCGGGAAGCTTGTAGACTTTCTACGAGTTGGCCTTCTCTAGAACCTGGATTTCCATCGCTGATTGTAGCATTCACGAACCTCGGCATTAGACGATACTGGAGTGGCAGTGAGCACGCGAACAGCGTGAGGCTTCAGGGACCTCCTGTTTTAAGTTGGCCGATACTTAGGTGTGTGACCTTTTCCACCGGGTACATACGAAGCAAGTTAGAAAGAGCAACAGCTTTGCGAGAAATAGTTTTTTGCCTCTTCCCTCGTGGATTCAGTAGCAAAAGGCTTGTTAACCGTCAGATCATTGGGCTTCCAAAGCATCTTCCATTCATTTTGCCCATTATATTGGGAAGCACTGATTTATGCGTGCCACTTGTTACTTGAAAGGGCCGTCTAATTATCGGCGGCTCTTCTGACTTTTCTTTTCTCATCGCCAGTTCTCTCGACAACCAACCGGATCACGAGAGATTGAAACTACAATATAAGATACGTAGAGTCTAGACACGCGACGCTAGTGTTCGTAATGAATTCATCCGAAGCCAGTAATTACGCGTACACGGCAATCTTCATTATACTTGAGAAACATCAAATCAGATAATTGCCAAAGTCATTATCATAAAACGGCGCATCATATGTCTGAGTTTTCTTTTGACACTTCGTGACACATTCCGTGGCAGTATTACTATTTCTATCATTAAGATAGTACTGGATTGATATTACAAAGTCACCTAAATTCTTGAAAATTCAATTATTGCTAAGCGAATGGAACTAAATCGCCATAAATTCTGTAACTATTGTGCCATCCAGATTTGGGATTGATCGATTGATTAGGCTAAGTTTCAAATATAACATATCGACTGCGTTGTCGCATTTGGCAGGGAATTTATGCAATAGTGCAATATTTATTTTAACGACGAATTAGCACTCAGGGGAAAATTGAATGTTTATTGCGTTTTTGGGGTAATTATTGATAATAATAGGACGATCAGAACGTATTAATTGAATCTCAAAACTCATACATTTTTAGTTACACAGTTCGAAGAGATGTGCAGTCATTCACAAAACCTCAACTAAACACCTTACGGTATCAATTCAAATTCGACTTTCATCATTATTGAATTAACGTATGACATGTATCCATATAACGTATGACATGAATATCTTAGAATCCACGATTTCCCCATTTTGGACCAAAGTTTTGCGCGACGGGCCACCCGTGCAGTAATGAGGTTTTCCCTTAACTGACACTTGTTTTTTTAAAGTTCACGATTTCATACCAATCGGTGTCTCAAACATCTAATGAAAAAGAAGGCCAAATCAACGGTCAACTTTTAACATCAAAGCAGCAAAATACCCATGAGTGGATCTTTCAAGGACTACGTGCGCATCAGCGGACGGTACATCTTTCATTGCGATTAGAGTACAAGTGCGGTCGACTAAGCTTATTGGTGAGTTGTCGATAATTCTGTATCAGGGCATTCACGTATGTAAGGCTAATTGCATACCCGATGACAGCACCATATTGAATTTCTAATTATTCTCTGTCCAGCAGCAGTTTGATCTTGACGATCTCTCGAAGGAACGAATCATGTTTTCGTCACCAAAGCAAGATTTTATTTCTGAAAACGATCCTTCAGTTTGCGATAAACTAGATAGGTGAGAAACGCTATAAATTTTATTTATTCATCGTGTAACCATGGTTCCAATTTTGACACAACTTTTCACCATTTTTCGATGGAAAGCCACGCCGCATAATTTGAGCTTAAAATCGGGCATCCGATTAGGTGTATTGATAAGGCAAGCGAGAGGTTATGAGGGAGCACGATGGCAATGTGCGAGGAGAGAAGGTGGTCGGATTGCACGAGAATAATCGTGAACCCCAACCCCCTAAGCAACCAAAAACATCAGCATAGAGGAAAGCCTCTCTCAGCCCTCACGGTATATCTCTTCCTCTCGGGGATGGCGAGAGAGATTGAGGGAAGGAGCGGAGAGCTCTTTCAAAGCAATTTGCATACCGTTCACCTCCAGCGGATCAGAAATTTTAATAAGACCCGTGGTGAAAAGGAGCCTATTATGTACGCGACCATGCATAAATGTGGTGGCTCAACCCCCGCGGGTGTGGAACCACATCTACAGGCATACGCATCGATAATGGAAGAAGGCTCTGTACCGCTGAAGATCGAGAGAACGAACTAGTAGGTGGTGGGGGAGGGTGGTAACTCTCTATATGAACACTGCAATAAAATATCGCTCTACGTTCCCCTCGTGACTACGAAAATCACCGATCTTACATATTTTATTCGAAGCACTTACGACGAATCCTCAGCTTAAAGGACATTCGGAACTTTGGGGACCTGAAAACTGGTCGAGTGTCAAGATTTTTTTTCAAGCAAGGATTAGTCACATTTTACATGGTTTTGCCAAGATTGCGTTGCTTTAATGAAAAACGTTGATGAATGGTCGAGGTATTATTATTTGAACTAGAATTTTATTTTCATTATTTGTCGAAAATATCGCACAACATATGTTTTTACAAATGATTCATATAATTTTTCTATCTATTAAATAAAAATAAATTTAAGTGCATTTGGGAATCCGTTCTCAAATAACAATTGAATCCTTGAATTAGCGTTATTTTATTCTCAATAATTACCCTAAAGCTCAATATACATGTGATTTTCTAATGATTACTGATTCATTAAGATAAATCTTTCACTATTTTATGAATAAATTGTCATATGCGACAATATAGTTTTTTGTATGCATGACTTAAAGACCATTTATAAATTTGAAAAAAAAACTTATCTTTCTTCCATAAATTTATAGTTGAATTTCTTAAGAATATTGTGTCCAATTTTTATATCGAAGTTTAAAGAACTGTTGGAATTTCCGTAAAAAGGCGCCAAGAGTGTTCGTGCTGACTAAACAGAGCTATGCGGCTTTTGCCGCGTTTTTCTCGAAACTATGTTTTTCCCAACTGCTCGATTGATTACTCAGAAACTATTCCACCGATTTCGATGAAATTTGCCACACATCTTCGTTGCATCAGCAGTTTGTCGGTGAGCCTAAACATTACTTTGGGTTCCAAAAGTAAAACCGACTTGTGCTCTTAAATATAGCAAACATTAAATTTGTATGTCTATACCGACTACTTTATTTAATGAAAAATTCTGAAATAATTTATGTATTATTATTCTATCAAAAACTATAATTCCTCATATTTGTAAAAAGTTTTGCGCTTTTTAAATATGCATTCACTATTACCTTGACCACAATTGAAAAATTCTGGACTGTACAATCGTGATAAATTATAAATTACATTTCAAATCATAATATAAAAGAAACATTATATCGTGATGACTAGGTCACCATACGAATTCGACGTACTAAAGTAGAACCGCAGTGCCTTGTGATACATGATCGAAACTTTGGTTCCTTATGAATAAATAGAAACCGACGATTTGTAAGAACGACGCAATCACCGGTCTCCCATATTAACCGACCCCAACTACCTAGCCGACACAATTAAATATTCTCCACATGAATAATTTATCAAAAGAAAATCTTCCACCCTCCTTCTCGCCACAAAAATCAAATCTCCAATCACCCATCATCGATGAACGACTGGTTTAATTTCCCCTCGTGTACAACGACCTAAAAACGGGATGAAAAATGATCAGGTTCCCGATGGGGACCGTGGACGATGATGCAAAGCGTATCGTCGATCCGGAACGATCGCCGGTCGCTGGACGTGGCAGGAATAATCGAATGATGAATTCCAAAACTAATTGAAGTCCGACAACCCTAATTTCGTCGTTAAACATTTTGCTATGGATTCACGTTGTGAATATCCGTTTGTATCGTTACGCGATTGATTGAATGATTTCCGCAACGAAGTAAATCGATATCAGCACGGTGAGCACCCGCGTGTTTATAGATATTTTGCATATACACGATAGTCAGTAATGCAAAGCGGCAAGCACGAAGAGCTTGGTGGCTCCACTTCCCATAGCGATAATACAGTCTCGCGTGATATGTATATAGGAGAGGGGTGATTTGTTTCAGCGGCTCTTGAATAATAGATCGATATCGGAGTTACCAGCTTGTCCGGGCAATCCATCATGGAGACTCGGGGATTCAGATTCCCTCTACATCTCCCCCCTGCCTCATAATACGCGTGTGCATGCATACGTCCTTACAAAACTTGTTTATGTGCAATCTATAACAGAACGAGTCACGCGTCAGTGATGACATATCGCTGGAGTAAGAGCGAATGCAGTAGCATATCGACGCAACAAGATCGAATAACATCAGGAAATTCCTTCGGGCTCTAATAATTTGCAACCAAATGATACCTTCGAGCTCACCAATAATAATTTCGTATGTCTGAATTCATTATATTTCGAAAGCACGCGATTTGCAACTAACGATATTACAATTCAAACGTAAGACCGAAACTGGCTCTGTCTTTCCCTCCAATTACGGTTCGGAACCCTGAAACGTCATATCCTTGAGCCTCAAGCGAAATTAGGATGACTGTCAATGAGGGGTGGAAAACTTATCTGACATGGGATGCGCGGTCTACGTAATAGTCGGATGGGGAACCTAAGATTTCACAATTAATTGGGTAGATTATGGAGAAGATGATGATGAGGGTTGTAATATGCTGCGGTAGTTGGGAAGTTGAGAAAGTTTGTCAGCAAGCTCCTACCATGTGGAAACATTCGCTGAGTTCTTTTTTCTTTATTCGGTTCGTGAACCAGTAACAGTTTTTCACTGCAAAGAAAAATGCTTTCTGTATGAATTTGTTTAATCCTTTCTGTCGAGGGTCTGTCAAATCCAGATAGCAAGGAATTGTTTATAATTGGGTTTATTTAAAAAAAATAAAAACGAAAGTATGGGCCAGAATATTTTTATTTGTTTACATAAAGTCAAAAAGGGCTTTAAGAATAATGTTCATAAATTTCCGTTCAAAATATTAAAAAATGACGCCATTGTGCACGTTGCCACGGAGGCCCTCCGCACTATACGCACGGTCGTTATCCCATATGCTACGTTGTCATGTCACATTAAAAAAAAACAACAAATCAACTCATTCGTGAGTAGTGTCGCTATAATGTAGCGTAGCGGTTTTCTTTGAGCATTAAAAAAATTATGGTGAGCCGGAGAAAACTGCGTTTCTCACCGACATTTTTCATATTTTAAATAATATAGCTAAAAGTATTATGTAAACATTTAAAAGCAATTTAACTGATGGTTGACGATATTTCGATGATACCAGTTCAAAAAATGTAGTTTCGAGATGAAATTATATGAGACGAGATGAAACCCAAAAGGGATAAATTTCCGAAAAGCGTATACCGCCAATGAATCTGAAACTTGGTATAATAATGTATTTTAATATCCTAATCACGAATATCGTAACGAAAATAGGCGCAAATGCCATTTTGAATATGAAAAACGATGGAGAACCTCTTTTTGTTCGGTGTCTATAATCACGCATTCCTAAGTGATTTAGACTATTCAAGCTTTCCCCAGAAAGGGTATGTGTGTGTACAGCAGAGATTAGGAACCGTGGGGCATCACTGCCACATTTTAAATAACTCAAAACCCTCACCGCTGTGTGTGTGTGTGTGCGTGCGCGCGCGCGCGTGTGTGTGTGGGTATATGCGTTTACTTACAGTATTCTATAAGGTTTTATGTAGAATTCCCCACTTAGTGTTAAGATCCTTCGATTATACTAATCAAAGGAGTACGCTCGACTTTTGCGTTCTTCATCCATTTGCGGATCATTGTAATACGTAAAACGCCCAGCAACTTTTTAACGGCGATCTTTCGTGTAATGGCGCCGCAACGTCAATGTAAGTACAAATCTAAACGAACCCAAACAAAATGGCGTTTGCGCCAATTTTCGTTGCGATATTCGTGATAAGGAGGTAAAAATACGTTATTATACGAAATTTCAGATTTATCGGCGGTATGCGCATTTCGTAAGTACGCCCAAAAAATGCCTAAATTTCATAACGTATTATAACATAAAGAAGTGCATGATGAAACTTGCAGATCTTTTCTTTGCTATTTTAATTCGCATCAAAAGCTACTCACTTTATCTAGTTTGATATACTTCGATAGATTTTCCATGATGTAGTTCATAAAAAAAAGACTACCCGTGATGCTGATGCACGATCAGTTTGACAAAAGCATGTGCGGCAAAACATAAGAATTATTTGGCAGAAGGTATTGCAAAAAAAAACACATATACTACATGTTATAGACCGTGATACTTTATTACAAATAAGTGTTTCAATCAAACGCCCCTCTGCCCTCCCCTCTATTAATAACCGCTTGGTATCTCCGAAACGTGTTTTCCACTAATTTCACGATTCGCTGCTTTAGCTTCTTGGCGTGAGTAGGTCAGGTATGATTGATGAGGAAACATACCTAAAAAGCAGGTTTAGTTCGAAAAAATATTATTGCCCCAATCACAATCCAAGCTCTCTTTTGGTCCACGTTTTTTATCTTGATGTAAATTAATTGCATTTACGGATATCCATAATGGGAGAATGGTAATTTGCAAGTCTAGATCACGCCGAATATAGACTTATAAATAACGAATTTAATTATAAATGAACCCTTGAAATTGTTGATATTCCAATTTCAATAACAATTGGAGACAAATTCGACGATATTGGCGTGTGCTTGATAGCAGTTTTGTTAATGATGGTACGTGTTCCAACTGCTCAGCAAAAAAGTTTGTTTTCAAATTTAATTAATACGGTCAGATTACCATATTACAATCAATAATTACCTAAAAACTAAATATCCATTTTTTCCAATAAATGCTGATAAATCCATCGGTAAAATAAATCTTTTGCTATTTTATAAATTAACTGCCTATTTATTTGAATCATCGCTTAACCATTGATTGGTCTTAAATCTTGATGTAATACTTTCCGATTTCCCTGCAATCCAGTTACATTTATGACCTTATTTCGACATTATTATTAATTATTATATAAACGTTAAATAATTCAACGAAAAATTATTTAAAAAGTCACGTATCATGATTCTATCAAGAACCATCGTTCCCCAAACTTTCAAGAATTTTGGCGATTTTTAAATATCCATTGAGTAATACCTTAATATGAAACTTACGTTCCCGTTCGTCGATTCATTCACGAGGAGACGAGCAGTCACTCGAAGAGCTAAATTCGCGTGATTGGCCAGAGCGTCGAGCAAAAAGATTTTGCTTCTCACGTGAGCGATTTTCTCCGGCTTCGTATAAATATGGGAGTGTGTATGTGTGCGTGCAAAAGTCTCTCGCTCGAAGGCACAGTAACGAGAGAGCGGTGCTGTACGATCGCTGCTCCGGCTGCAATATCTCGGCCGTTCGCTCGCGTTGATGCCGCTCGAGTGTAAACCAAAATGTTGCCCGGCCAGCTGCGCAACTCCTCTATATATCGCATTAGAGAGCTCTCGCGGTGGCCCTTTAGGGTTCATTCGCACGTAAACGTTTGACCCGTTAGACCATCATCCCGTGTGTATCGCGTTTCATCCGCCCTATTTATTCTACAATCTGTGTGAGTGCAAAACATCATCCCATACATCCACCAACCTCGACAAACACTGCTCCCTATGAACGCTATTTTCCAAGACCTGCGGCTATTCGATGATCGTTTCGCGCAGTCGGCGAAAAGAGATATCAGGGCAAAGGCTAAATTACGAGTGGACAAAAGAATCCGGGTCAGACTGAAGCTGTTATACGATCATTTTAGGGCTTGAGCTACTTTGATCACCCGAAATATGAAATTGTTAAAAAAAAAAACGGTAATTGTGTATATTTGAGTAAAATTTAAAAATCCGTTGGATATATGTATGGTATAATAACAAAGTTGCTGATCAGATTTCATGAAAATCTCCGCCCGGACACGAATTTCTAGTATTTCCGGGCATTCCAAATTCTGCCCTTTTTTAATCGCTTTCTGACAGAATTGATGCCACTTTTCGAATAATTCATGTTTAAGTACCAATCATGACATTATAGAAACATGTTTTTTTCGTCCATCACTCTAAAACTTTTATAACCAACAGCACTTCCGGTTCGACACAAAATGCCCAGGCATGCAAATAAAGTGTTCATGCTTACAAAGCAATTTTAAACGATCTCGTGAAAGGCCTTTGTTGGTAGGGCCCTGAACGGTGCACTTGATTTCGGCGATCCGATGGATCTGAATAAAAAAAGAACGAGATTTTTTCGTAAAATACGTTCAACCGATAGCGTTCGACGTGTCAGCTCGCTTCCAATGTTCTTTGTACACCGGACTTTGCAAACTTTTTATTCGCTGCAACCAAGTGTTTTTTACGATGTTGCTCGGTGAGAAGATCGCGAGCTCGATTTTCCAACCGTTCGGAATATTGTACTTGGAAATTTAGTAGCCAGCATTATTTTCACGATCGATCGGCAACGACCTCATCGCCTGAGAAAGACGGAAAACCAAGAGTAAGACAGAGAGAGGGAGGGAAAGAAAGAGAAGGAGAAAGGCCATCAAACGTGAAAATCGCTCGTGAACAATTTTCGTAGCGCGACCTCGATTGTGGTAGTCGGTTCGTATATCGTCGGCTTGCAATTTATTTCGCCACGTATATAATCTTGCCCTCTAATACCCGTTGTAGCTCGCAAGTTCGAGAATATTAAAGCGGGAATGACAGTCGCGATCGGCTCCGAGAGGCGCATAAACGACGTAGTTCGATGTGGGCGACCGTATTACGTATAAATATTACAGTCTACCCACGAACTTACCGCTCATACGTCGTCTCTCTCTTTTTTTTCTATCTCCCTCTCAGCCCCTACCCCGCCCCACTCTCTTTCTCTCTTTTTCTCTGCACTACTGTTTGAAAACAATTCAATATTCAACGTTTCCCGCAACTTTTCTCTCGACAATGCAAAACCGCGAATGGTGAACGCTGCGACTCCCGTGCGATCTTTATAGCGATTATCGTAGAGGCCTCTCGACTACGGTTTTTTAATAAGAAGGGATAGTGGGGAAAAGCTCGATGCCAAGGCCTACGATCTAAAAGTTATATATATGTATATATATATATATATATATATATAGCAAAGCAGTTGTGAAAAGGTCACCACACTCGTTCCCACTTTTCTCCATAGTTGTTCTCAGCCCTCAACTTCCCACTGTTCATTTCTCCCTCTTTTTCACAATTTTCCGTTTTTCCGAGTTGGTCGGAAATTTAAGTGTAGAAAGTCTCAGATCGACGTACGTGAAGCCTATGAATACAATTCTAGTATCGAAAACCCATCGATGCAGCAACAATTGAGAGGTCGAAAAAAATGTAAGTTCGAAAGAATTGTAAGTTACGTCCTTTGGCTCGAGACAATTTAAAATAATTTCTGTTTCGCCCAATTATTTCAACTGTAATTTATAAGATAGCGTTTAATAGCATTTAATAGTCGCACTGTCTCTTCTTTCCTCAGGGACAATTTACGGTAATTTCCTCTGTATAAAATTGTCCGGAGAATTTTCCTGTCCCGTTGTCGCAAAATTGCCTTGAAAACATGGAAAAAAGGAATAAAAACGTATAGCCGGAATTGTTGACGATGCGATGGCAAATTGACAAAAATTATTGCAGCGTCGAAGAGTCCGAAGGTTTTTTTTTCCATACCCTCATTAATTATCACTTTTTTTTCCGGTAAATGCGAACGAAGGGACATAAAAAAGAAATCGTCCACGCAGGGGACAAAGTAAGTGGAACATACGTTACTGTAGGTTCGCCTGTTCGTCTCTTTTGTGATCTTACATTAACTGTCATTATCCAGATGCGAGTAGAATGAAGAATCGACTGGATCGTCGCAAATAGATCCACACATATATATACGCACACACTTCAGTACATCTAAAAATATGTATATGCAGCTTTATAAAAAAATAAAGCCAGAGAGATTCTCTTTGAGCTCTTTGTACGTCAGTCGATGTGCGGTCAACCTCTTTTCCCCACGATTTTATACTCCCTTTTGCTTGAAAAGTCCACTGGCTTGGGGCAACCACGATGTGTGTGCCTGGGGTACCTCTACGTATATGTAGTTTGCTACATGCAAAAAGGTAATTACAAGGTAGCACACCTGAGCCTTTTATTGCCACAGAACCGCAAAACTCTCGCCTTCTCTCTCTCTTTCTCTCTCTCTCTCTCTGTCTCTCTCTCACTTTGCTACTCTGTGCATTTGTACTGCACGAACAGCGAGTATAGCAAAAGCGACATAGACATACGTGTGTGTTTGTATATTTTTATATATACATGTAGGAGTATAATACACCGTGTCTCTCTTTCCCTCTCTCTCAATCTCTCACTCTCGACGTAGGGTAGCTTGGCTATATACGTACCGCTCGAATATTGCATATATATGGAGAGAGGGACAAATAAAAAAACAAATGGAGCCCTTTCTGCACAAAGAGACGTAAATAATTTAGCGAGAGGAGGAAAAAAAAAGAACGTTTTTGCCTGCGGAGAGAGAATATGTGGCAGCACTACCATAGTCTCCCTTTCTCTCTCTCTCACTCCCCATCTCTCCCTCTCTCTCTCTCTCTCCCCAGATATTTTTCCCAATATGCTCGGAGTGGATTTCCAAGCGTTTTGCATAAAAGAATTTTCATTTTCGTCTCGCCAAGAACTGTTAGTTGGTGAAGCTTTGAAATAACGTCTTGCCGCTAGTTTACGCTTTCATCCCTTGAATCAATTTTTTCGGTGATCAAAAAGAATTTTAATGAATTCAAATAAGATCGATCAAAACTTTAAGAGATCTCATGAAAACTGAGCCGTATTTTCATTTTTATCGCTTTGGTTATATTTGTGTAAAAAATAATTCTAGTGAAGATTACGAGACGTCTTATCGCGTTACGTTCAGTCTAGACAGTTGTATCAATTTTCCGCATATTCAAATCCTCTAAATCCGCGTGTATGCGCGTATTGTTTTTATCTCTCGCAGCGTAAATATTCTTGTATTTCGGATTATAAGTAACGCTGAAAAAAATTGGAAGAAAAGGTGTTGTCTACATGATCGTATACCGTGAAGTTATTTACGCTTCATCAAATCTTAAATTTATAATGAACAAACATACGAACGGCCATGCTGCAAAAATAAACGTCCGCGAACACAGAAATAAAGAATGATAAATCGAAGGAATAAAACACACCTATGATCTCCCTGTAATTGTTTCAACTTCCGTTCATTTTCTTCGTTAATTAATATTGCCTACAAGCAATGTTCATAAAAAAATAAAACCAAAAGAAACAAAAAACTGTTATAAGTAATGAACAAATATTTACGACTTATAAGGCATTCTCGATTTAATCTATATTTCTTTTTATTATTTATTTTATCGCATTTATGTCTGTGGAACAATGTATTTATTTTCCTGTTTATTTGATTGACATTTACGTCTATGAAGCTATTATTTTTTTTTTTTACTTCTTTACCAATCGTTTATATAAACTGAATTTATCTGACATGGCTGGAATTATAAACAGAGGAATTTTGCCAGGTACAATAACACAATGAAGCACTGATCCTTCTTAGTAGCTTTTGTAAGCCTTCGCAATCACCTACAGTGCTCCCAATTAACAAAGAATATAGAATCGAAGGGGTAGCTTTCTACCGTCGACAAAATTAAATCGGTAAAGCCAATCCATCTCGGCACATTCATTGATGTGAATAGCACGGCTATACGAGGAATTCATGTGAGGCATAACATATCCAATTTCGACAGATTATTCGACGGTGCGGATTACAGATCAGGCTAGAGAAGCGGAGAGCTCCATATACGACCAAGTGAAATTTAAGCTTATGATACGATTTCGTGTGATGTGGGGAGATACAGAGATCAAGAGAGAGAAAGAGAGAACTCAAGGGGAAGAGTTCAAGAAAGAGGGGGGAGGGAGTGAGGGAAAGAGAGAGAGAGAGAGAGAGAGAAAGACAGAGAATGTGAGAGAGAAAGAGAATTCGTCGTTCACATCGAGTTTCTATTGTGAGCAACTGCACGAAGGGATCGACGAGTGGGACAGCCTCAATAATACGCTCATACGAGCGTTCGGTATATGTGCGCTGACATGGCCTGGAGTATTAAGGTAATCGTCGAGTCGCGACGGCCGTCCATCCTCGCTCCACGGCTGCATTAATATCCATGTAAATTATACAAGCGGCTTGGACGCTTCGGCCGGAGCGATCATCATGCACACGCGGAAACCTATAATGTTAGAACATTATACTGTAATTTATTGATGGTATAATAATTATGCCCGACTATCATAATTACTGTAATGATCGCCTGTATAAACAACGCGCCCGCTAGGACTTATTACCATACGTACCCCTATCCATCTGTGTGCGTCCACGTGTTCATGTGCGCAAACACGTATTTCACACATATTCATGATACACGTACACGAGAAAGCTATCTATCTAATCACCGGGATGATTAGAGGGAACGTCAGGAGTTCAGTCCCTATGTAATATGTCTGTCGTGCTCCGACGACGACGACGCCACGGAACGTTTTAAGCGCCCGCATTAGCTGTTGCTCACATATCCGACATTAAAAGTCGTACTTGGACAAATTGCGATTGTTCACTCGCCTCGGAGAGAAAACAAAACTTTTTTGCCATTTGATGCTCCCAGGGATGAACCCGTTTCGTAAAAACATTATGAAGAGAAGAACTTGTGCAGACATTATTTTAAGGATCATTAGATTTGCATACAGCCTTACGCAATAGTATTGAAAATTTAGAGTACCGAGCAAAGTTTAGAAGAACCTTCTAATTCCGACTTTATGTTATGATTCAATATATCGATAATTAATAAATTTAATTCATGAATTATCATATATATATATACAGGATGACCGGAAATTCGACCTATTCCTTCAAAGAGGTTATAGTAGCGGTATTTTGCAACAAAAAATGTCGCATCAACTGGAGGTTGAAAATTCATGGTTATTGAGATATTAATGTTTTTATATTTTCTGAAGAATTTCCTGACTTTCTGCCTAAAATAAAAAATTATGAAATAAGATACGCTATTATAAACAACGATTTGATACTTTTCTGAGAGACCAAGAGATAGCGATGTACGCACAGTGCCGTATATTTTTTTTAAGAAATAAAAAAAATATACCCTGACTTTACCCGCGTGTTCATATATTTAGATTATTAACGGATACTGAATATGTTCACAGACGATTTGTATATGACCCTACTTTCCAATGGCGATCCCGGGGATTATTGAATTTTATCTTTATTCCAAACGCCAGGCTACTTTGGATTCTGATTTAAATTATAGATTAGGATCCAATGTAGGAATCCAATTTTAATCCTGAAGGTTATCCACATATGTGACCGGGATCACAAAAGATTATTGATTACCTTCATCGTTATCGGTTCGTCAATTTTTTTTTAACAAATTATATAGGTATGAAAATGCGTATATGTCTCTAACTTGCTTCAAATAAGTATGAATCACAAACTTGTGTGTTAAACACTCGTTGAATTGCTACCATTGATTATTTGTAATCGACTGTAATTATCATTTTTTATTTATCGCACTACACGATTGACGTAACATCACGCGTACGCGCTCATGAAACATTTCGATCTTGTTGCAACACGCTGAGTTTTTTCTCGCAACTTATCTTATATTTTCTATTCGAACGTGCTAAGGATTCTCGAACGGCTTTGACGGGAAAACAGTGCAAAATGCAATTGGAACTTAATATGAACTTCTTATGCGCGATGTTTCTGAATCCCCCAAAAAGATATAGCTGCATTTTGGAACTTTCGAAATTATACTTTGTTTTTTTTTGGGAAATCCAAAAAATCCCAGGATATAGCGTGCTATTTAATTGGATTTTAATGTGGATTAGATACATAAAATGTTGAAGGTTAAGTTTTTAAATTCTATAGGTATATGGTAGGATTTATGAAGTCCCTGACTTCCTGGTCAGGTATAACCACTTCGGAGTTCTGGGATCGAGACCGATAGAGAATGCCATTTTAGAAAAGTTCTGACAGTGTTTCCTGGATGGTTGAAACCTCAAATATGGCCATCCGTATCGACGTCGGTTTTTCACAGTTTCCACGTGCCCTCCTGTAAATTCGGTACATTGAGTCATTGGGAAACGAGTGACGGATATCGCATAGATGAAGGTTTGCCACACCGTTCCACAAATACGCAGCAGGGTGCAGTTACTCCGTGCCCTTCTGCAAATTCGGTACACCGGATAATTGGAAGACGACTGGCAGTGGGCAGTCCTCTGAATGGGTCTCTGACTAAAATGATTGAAGCGACAAGTGCGGATTGAAAGCAAACGAGGAATTTTCAATACCCGAAAGAACGTGACAACGTCCCGAGTACATGAAAAATATATCAGTGTGCACGAGAGTGCATATATTTACGTACATGCGCAAACATAAAAGATATCTATCCGAGAACTGGTATGATTAGAGAGAAAGTCAGCGGCCATCTACCTTTCGTATTCTAACGCCACTAGGGAGCGCTTCACGCGTCTTTCGAGCTCACGCGAGCCCGGCGCACAGAACCTGGCACTTACACAAATTACAGTCGGTCTTAACACCTCCGCACAGTTCCCTGAAATTTCGTATTTTCCTTCCGCACTCCTTGAGCTTTACTCCCTACTTTGGTGCGTACACGGAGCATATACGCGCGATTGCATTTGCTTATATAGACGCCATCCGTGTAGCCCGTGAAGTACGTTATACCGGAGCGCTGCGCATTCGCTCGAAATTATAGATAGTACGGCTAGTTATTTCGGAGCGTGTTACATACATGTGTACATGTGTGTGCACGCAAACTTGATAATACGTTGTGGATGGCCGGGGCACATTTGACACGATTCTTTTCTTTCCAGCTGTATATATAATCATTTGTACATACGTTCATACGTATGCACATATATATATATATATATATATATATATATATATATCTATGAGTGTAAGCACACATCACGAACGCCACTTATAGCATCTCCCACGACGTCATGATCCATCCGCAGGTTATACACCATTTTACGTACACATTTGTTTCAGCTATAAACCGAGAGGGAAAACGGTCTTCCTTATTTGCCGGAAGTGCTCGTCGGGAAAGTGCTTCGTAGCTTCTCGGTTGTTATTACTACTGCGGGGCCCTTTGAGAGAAGGGACGATCGATGACCGCGCGGAATAATGTTGGTCGTGTATATTCACGGACGTCGATAATCGTGCAGCTTTTATTTGAGTTGACCACTTTTCCGTGGGTAGAAGTTTTACTAAGGTGCAGGTTGCCAGATATTTTAGCGGAATGGTTGGCAGTAGCGATGACCGTAACTTTGATTGACGGTTTACAAGGGCTAGTTTTATTTTTCGTAACATTTGGAAGGATTAAATAAGATGATGGAAAATTGTTTGGATTTTTTTCGGTATTTGTATCGGCTGAGTTGGGCAATCACTTTAAACATGGATGTCGTTCATTATTAAAGCTCTTATAACGAACGCGGTCAAGGAGTTTGCAACGTGTAGGTTATCTATTTATAAAAAGTTGTTTTTATAGATAGTACGTGTTAGGATTTCACCGTGTATTCTTTGTAAGCGTGCTTCGAAAAAGAAAGATTTTGTGATTTTTTGTTCATTTTTGCTGAATTACATAATAATTTTCTGTAATTATGTTAAAATAATTAATGAAAACAAATGTTAAAGGAAAAATCGACGGTCTAGATTAAATAACTTTTACACTGTGTAAGTATATCAAATTGCTACGTGAACTGTGTAATCGTACGTGACAAAGGGACCATGATATCAAGGCATAGTGTATGCATTTTTGAAATACATATTTTCAAGACGCGTTCAATGTTTTACTAGCAGTTCTGTCGTTGTAAACATGGGGTTCTCTTAAATCCGCAAATCCTTCGCCACACATGGGACCTTATTTGTTCATTTGAATTACATCATTTGAATTTGTTCATTTGAATTACATCATTTGAATTTGTTCATTTGAATTTGTTCATTTGAATTTGTTTATTTGAATTACATCAATTTTTGGAATTTCTCACAGCAGCTTAGCCCTTTAAGATGTTACGAGTTTCTTAAAAACTAGCACATCAGTTTAGTACCTGAAGATACTATGAACTTTTAAGAAACGAATTCAGAAATCATTCAGGAATGGACATAACAGATATCTGGCTGTCATTTGCGATGGCTTGCACATTTACACACATCTATTCGGGTTCATATAGCTTTGTGCTAACGATGATGGTTCTGCACTGGACGTATCGAACTGCTTTACCCGCTGTTTTCAAACGTAACCACAGTAACGAGCCAATACATGGTGATAGTTCGAGCGATGTTCCTGAGCTATGAGAATTGTTGCACCTGGTGCCTCCGCGTCATTCTATTTGGATATAAATGTCATCTGATCTCGGTCATCCCGCTATGAGGTCAATATTCATCACCAACCTCGTGGTAACTTCATACTTACTCATCATTACTGCACTTATGGTGCATGACATAGTTAATGCGGGCGCGGGGCAACTCTGAAGAAACTTCCGATTTGCGGAAACGCTAATTAATTCTAGGCGGTCACCTATCTAAGCGCTGACTCAGGCCAACACTGCTATCGGAGATTTGCTGCGCGCTTTCTCATTTCGCAATGCCTCCATCAATAATCGAAGCGTGATTCCACAACAGTACTTTTACCATAGACACCGATGATCTACACATTCATCCACGATCAGCCTCCGTCGTCATCCGAAGTTAAAAAATCCACCATACGCTAAATCCAATCGCACTATCCTCTTCGGCACACTCGAGTTATCCGTGTTAGATCTGCGTGGTGTTGTGCTCCCGGTGATTTTAAAGCGGCGCCGTAGGAGTGCCGGCAATCGTGTGCCAGTGAAAATGGCACGAAACAACGATTTGCGCCTTGGTTATCCTATCCCGTGATCGCTATTACCAGTCGTAAAAGGCTTTTTCGGGCCAAATAGAAAAATACGCTTGTCGATTATTCAAGAAGACACAAACGCAAAGCCGATGTCGTTTCGTCACACGGTAGTCCGTTGATCCGGGTTCTCTCAAAGTTAGACTTCATACGTGTTCCCCATCCCTATCGTATTTCCTGAGTGGTATTGATGCGCAATTTGGACTCGGGCCGTATCTCATCGTGTACTTGCAATGATGCCTATTGCCCGAGCTCTATACACTCTAATCGTTATTTTATGTATAAGAAATAAAGGTTTTGCTCTGAACAGCCGAGGGGACCAAACGACGTTTGCGTATATATGTGTGTGTGTGTGTACATATAGTCTTGCTCAAAAGTATTAGGCACCCTATCTGTTTTCTATTTGGACAAAAATCGGATATCTCGGAGAAAAAAATCACACAGCACTTTTCCATACGCGGTTCTTAAACGGATAAGCCCAAATTTCTTTTGCTTTTTATGTCTAACATTGGGATTCTTTTTGTACCCGGTACGTAATTTAAAGTTTGCAAAATTGTATGCTGGACTTTGGAACAACATTTAGTAATAGGTTCTCTAAAAAGAACATTGTTAATTTCAGTTCCGTTTTTTTTGTAAATAAGTTTTGCTTTTTTGAAAACTGCAGCTGGGTTTATCCGCTTCAAAACCCCATTTGGTAAATTCAGATACGATTTTTTATCAATGAGATATTTGATTTTTTGTCCGAATAAAAAAATTATAGGATGCCTAATACTTTTGAGCAAGACAGTATGTATATGTATATATGTATATCAAAATAGCAAAATATCTGGTTAAAGTCCCGGAGGCTCGGAACATTATCATGCCAAACTGTCGACACACGAATCCCCCATTGTATACGATTATATGGAGGCGCTAGATAGGAACAGTGTGGAGACCGACTGAGCGATTGTACTACCCACCGTTTTACCGGTTAGTGTATACGTATGTATGTATCGGTCGAATACATAAGCAGACACGAGGCATGCTAATGGTCTCCCTGTCATAAAGTCTGAGCTTGCCGCGTGTAGAGGCGGAGGGCACACGGGTCAACTTACCGGGGCACCAAGAGCGATCGTCAACCTTTGCTCCCTGCCTTTCCGTTCGTCACGTCCTGCATCTACACCGGGCACGAACTCTTGGGCCAAACCGCCAGGTGAACCCGATCCGATATTCTCGCAGCCCGTATAAACACGTACACGTTACAACCACGTACACTACCGCACGATCAAATTGGTCCCGTGGGAACAGATCTATAGCTGTATATCGACGCCAGACAGTGTTCGCCCATTCGATTTGACCCACATTAGATTTCCATAATCCCGAAACCCTCCATTCTAATGTACGCGAGTCTCTCGAGGAATCGATTTGCCGTTTTATCCTTACCGCAAACTGCCGTCTAACTCGTATTCCTCTGGCAAACAATGACACCGTTCACCCGAGTCGACACGGAGCGCGGATCAGTACTCGAGATCCAATGAAAATGGTTGTTACGAGAGTACCGGTTGCCATAAATCTCAAACTTTGGATGGTGGTTTTGGGGATGCCACTTCGATCGATCCATGTTGGATTCATTCATTGATTGGATTGAAGTTATCCGTCGCGTAGTACTTGAGGAACCCTTGTGAAGAACGATAGTTTAGCGGAGGAGGTATAGCGGTGACAACCGATCCACCACGGTCGAAGCTATCCGTCATCCGAGTTGACGATTCCTTGATCAATGAATGATCGATCGGTGATTTCATTTCGAAATGAATGATCTTTACCATTCTCGATACTTTCCTTACTCCATCTTGTCTCCACCGCTATTGGATTTTCGTTGTTGATTGATCAATATGAACCACCTGTCTTGAATGACAACCAACAGCCATGTATATTTCGTTGATTGGAATGATGCTTCTACATGAATGATGTTTCCAATCAAACCCGAGACATTCGAAAAGGCTAGCTGATGAATAGGCCGGGAATATCGTGGATACCTTTTTTTTTATGAACGTCCAGACAGCCAGTTTTACACATATTCAATTGGACGTATCCACAGATACAGACATATTCAACCGCTCAGGATTTTCGTGTCTCGTGTGTACAGACAGTCATATAGCCAATACATTATATATATCTACATCATCCGGGTAGAGAAGCACGGAGGCTAACACAGCCACGTACAGGAATAATGGCGGGGGCGCGAGGGAACAAGCATGTGCGCGCAAGGGCGGAGTTCAAGCGTCTCCGGGCTGTCAGCGTTGTCAGCGATTAGGCACGCGTTGTCGGCCGCTGAAAAGGGTTCATTAGATTACGGAACACTTGCTGCCCGTCACTCCTGCCCGTCATTCCGTCGGTTCTTCTATATCGCTTGCTCCCATGCTCGCGCCCTTTCGATCTCGGCATCGACCAACAGCTTTACGTGTTTGCCGCTTATATCGGAGACCGTTTTGGCCTCCCCCGGTCCCCCTCTCTCGCCGTCAACTCTGCATCATAAGATCGTGCTCACGTTGCGATAACAATGTCCTGACGTAACGAGTATCATCATTGGAAGTATGCGATTCGTTGGGTGAGCTTACTCGTATCTTTTGCCGAATGTATGCGCAGCATGGTTTCGCTGTTTTGTATTTGTTGGCTCAAGGGTGGGCCTTAATGGTGTAGATAATCGGATTTTGTATATACTTGACGTCATGATAATTGTGGTGGGAAAGGGGGAGATGAGATCCACTTTGGATCGGGACATAGACGAGGAGATCGATGGACAAAACTTTGGGGGACTAGATAGCTTCTTAGAGCTTTGATTATATCTGTACGTTATGTACGTTTCATTGTGGTTTTGACGTTCCCTCAAAAGAGTGGTTTAAAGAACTTTCAATCATATAATTATAGTCTAACAGTTCGCGCCTTTAGTATCGAATTACTTGAGCCCTGGAATTATGGATCCACATGGATCGGTAATCCGAACGATTCTTTGAAATAATTTCAATTGGACAAGGCATTGCTGGCTTAAAAAAATGTTATTGCCAAAACATCAAGAACAGCAAATTCAGTAGAAAATCATTAAGAAGGGAAAATTCAGTACGAAAAAATTGAGAACTGTTAACTGCTGAATCTGGAATTTTCGTAGGAGTGTGCGGCCCGTGTGTTTCATAAGAGCGTGTCACCTTGAGGAAGCCGCCGAAAAATTGTTCATCAAACGAAGTTTCGATTATAGCAAAATAATTGCTCCTCCTGATGAACATCGATCACAAGTGTTCCAAGTGCGCCTTCATCAAACTCTCGATACCAAGATGTCCAATTCAAATAAAAACTGTCAAAACGGTAAGCCATGACGAAACATCGATCGAGCAGCAGTAATGGCGACGTCAATCAACTTTACCGCCTCTCTTCCGGCTGATCCTTTGTATTACCAAAAATCAATCAACAGGATTAGCTAATACGATCTTTCATACACGTAAACATAATTTCGTGTTGCAAAAAGCGTACAGTGTATACAAGGTCCTTGCTATTCCATGATAAAGAAAAATGCGTCGACAAGTCTGGGTTTAATTCACAAATAAATGCATCCGGATTAAAAGAGCATTAATGGATTAATTCCTCTTTTGCGACGATTACCAATTCTACGCCAGCAATGAAAATAATTTGAACGGTAATCAACCCTTATCTTCCTTACCGAGTTATTAGTAGTCGAGTCTCTGAGTCCCGTGCCATAAATCTGAGAATCCATTGGCGTTGATATCAGTTCGGTCATATACGTGTACGGACGCGGAGAACTCAACCGCTATAAACCTGAGTTAAGAAGGTATACGGGGCCGAGAAGCGAGGAGATAAACAGTGATGATAAGCATGCGCGTCGAAGAGAGAACCCTGGCAGTCGAGGCTTGGGTTTGATAGCCAACGTGATGGCGTGGTACTGGGCGTGCATGCGGCTAGACGTGTAATACATACGTGGCCAAGGCTTTGGTGTAAAGATGGGTTGCCTAGCTTCAAAGTAACGTCTGTATTAATGGTGGCGGAACGAACACAGTGGCGGTCGGCTCGACTAAGGAGAATCAGAGCCCTGGCGTATGTGAGCTCGTCACAAGGTCCCCTCTTCGCGTGGCGTGTTCATACCATGCCAGAGCAGTTATGTCTCGTGGATACATGTATAACGATGTCTCTATAACTCAGCCTAGCTCTCGGCTTTTCCCGACCTGGATCCCCTCTACGTTCTCGTACCGATATGTATAGGTCGTGACCAGTGATCACCCCAGCTCTTCCTTCTTTTACCTTGAGATCTCCAGCGACGATTGGATGCCTGTCGAGATGAGAAGCTGCAGCCTTCAATTTTTCCGTGAAATGATCGATCGAAGGTTGCATGGAGAAAACGTTTGGGAATTGATCGCTGGCAACTTGAGTTTCTATTAAAATTAATCAGTTCGACTACCGTCACCACAGTGAAATGCGAATAGGAGGGTTCCCTGAAGAATGCAGAGCAGTTTTACCGGACGAAATTGAGGGAAAACCTGCCTGGAATTACAGCTCTGTCAAGATGGATCAGGGAGATTTATGGATGTTGGAATCAATTTTTTGATTCCTGATTCTCGCGATCACCTGAAGACGCCGTCAAGTCTAATGGTCAAGTGGTTCTCCCCCTACGTGGATCTATTCAACATACTCGTGACTGCTGCTTATATATCACTTAATATGGTAAAATATTTTCGATTTCTTGGAGTATAATAATCAGGCGTTGGAATGATGGGCTTCGGACCCCTCCAAAACTTGTAAAATCCTTGAATCAATGAATCATTACGTATGCAATTTCTTCCCCCTCCGCGGCAGGATCAAAGGAATATATCATTGATGAAGCAGACTGATTCGAACGGGAATAAAACCCGCTGTTCACGAATCCGCTCTTGTTACGGATCCATGAAAATGGAGTGGCTAACGTAATTGTTCGTTGAAATATGAGAATTTTTGGCGGCCAATGAAATCGCGGATAAAACATATGGGACGAGCGGATAAAACATGCTTGTATACAATTAGCGAACGTCCGCAGTGAAAGGGGAGAACGGGCAAAAAGCCCCGTGGTATTCCACACTGTATTTCATTGACCCACGTTTTTCTTTTTTTTAATACCTCTCCAATCCCGTTGGGACACAAGCGGACTTGCTGATGGTGGGGGATGGCTCGCCGCATGCAATCCACAAAAAACTGAATTTTCACCCCGTCAATCGATATATTGACATATGCCGTTCGCGCTGCAAATAAATTCCGTAAAATACAAGCTCCGGAAAGTTATGGGATGCAGATACGCGGATATAACAATTGAATCGCGATACCTACAGTGAATACAAATCCGCTTGGTACTGGAAAAAAATTGACGAGGTGGAACGTAGATTTTATTTATATATGAGTTTGTATATATATATATATATATATATAGAGAGAGAGAGAGAGAGAGAGAGAGAGAGAGAGAGAATTGTACAAGCGTATATGTACATATATAAATTTGTACAAATTTTTATCACCCCCAATCCTTTCACGCAAACTACGAATTGATCACGTGGTCAAAATTCCCTCCGATAGCTCGATGCAGCTGAATCGACACGTCGCACAAAGAATAACGACGTTTATTCGCGGGTGAAAACAATTCAGGCTTTGCACGGCTGCCCTGTGTGATAATGACGAAGAATGTATTTTAAATAAGAATGAAAAATCGGGTTTAACGGAACGTGAATATGCGCGATAGCAAAGAGATTTGGTGAATAAATGAGCTGAATTAATTGTACGATGCAGAAGGTTGCAACGAGAAGCTTTCACTGGTATTTTTCGCTTTGGAATTTTAATATCGCGGTAGGTATTTTTATATGAATTTTATCCATATTTTTTTTTAGAGAAAATACTTATCCATATATACAGTTACTGCCAGTGAAATAGCACTGCCCATTGATATTTCAGGAATGGCATACGTTTCGATCTGACGTTTAATTAAGCCACCAGTCTTACTTGCATCGATTGTTCGATCCTATATAATATAGTAGATTTTTGTTATATTTATATGCCCTTGCAGTGTTAAAAATAACTCTCTTAAAACCCTGAAGGGGAAGATGGTAATAAAATATACATACACTGATGAAAAAGTAGTGCTTATTTGTTATGACAATATGAAGACTGATGAGCGCCATGATATATATTCTATAGGTATATATTCTATTTGAGTAAAGCGTGTACGGTTGAAGTTGTCCATCTTGTCGAAAAACTCGCTGAAAAAAGACTCACTTGGGTGAAAGAAAGTTTGGACCGTGATTGGGACAACGTAATTTATTCGGACGGAGCTTCTTTTTGGACACGTTTTCTCATCAATCACACCACATCTATTCACATTAATAGACTTATCCAGAGGATCCCGAAACATCCGATTAAGCTGCACACGTGGAAAAGTTTCGAGATTATGCCATGAAATCAGTGGAATATATATCTTAGAGATACTGCACGGTTATTAATAGTACAAGCGATCTCTCCGTTTATAAATAATGAAGCATCATACCTTGTATTATGTAGTATATATGCATTATTTTGTAATGGCCTCTCTAATATAGTTTTTGAGTAAACAACAAGGAATGTTGAACTAACATTGTATATTTTCCCTCCATCAAAGATACTGTTTGCAAACAGAGTTTTCAATTTTATAGTAAACTGTGGTTGATGTAATACCAAATTAATTAATTTTCCGCTTTAAGTAAACATCCATATTTGCATTGTCATCCAACAGTCTTTTTTCATAAAACCATTTCAAAAATTACAAAAAGTCTCTTTTCGGCACCAAATTTAACATCGAAGTATTCACTGATCGTTAAGTTGAAATTAATTCTCCCCGAAAGACTCTGAGAAAATAATAATCGTTTGATCATAAAGAAAGTAAACGAGGTATACGATATTTGTGTTCCGTAGGTTCTGATGTTGTAAAATAATCATTATTTCAGGAATAAGAAATAATCAAACACGCCACCAAAATCGAATAATAAGCCATACTATTCACTTAAACTTGCGTTAACCATATTATGATTGCGGTGTCAATAAACTAAGGAATTTTCAAATTCCCTCGTTGAAGTTATAATATATCTTGATACACGCATGATCTAGGTGTGTATAAATGTGTACGTATCGTACAGGCTCGTATACGAATAAATGCACGTATACCACAATTGTATACCTCAGAAATTATACGAACGAGACGAGGTTCGCGTGGGTTCGCGTTAATCGAATCTGACTCCGAGTGTAACTATGCATGCGGCCCCGTCCGTGTGGAGAATGCTGCATGAAACGAACCGGATGTCGTAAATTCAATCGCGTTCCCGTCGCGCGCGAGCTATATCTAAGATTAGTCCGGCAACGTCAATGTAATACGATAAATAAATGATATAATTTCGAGAGAAGACGGCCGACGTTTACGATGACCGAATTTCAGGTAACGCGATTGCAAATACTGCATACATTATTGGAGTATTGATTAAGACAGAATCTCGATTCTTTCGGATTTGATTGACGTATCAGGTTATCAAATATACTATTATGTGCGAATGGAATTTATTTTGTTACGATCAGAATTTTAATTCAATATATTTAATGAGAGCGAAATTGTATTAATCACTCAAGAACTACTGAATCGACTTCCGTTGCTCTTTCACTGGAATTCAGCGCGAGATCTGAAAGAACATTAAGCGTGCTTTGTATGAAATTTGTCTGTTTATATAAAATTTCGTTACTGGCGTTCATAAACGAATCAATTAGACGTGAACGAAATAGACAAAGGGAGGAAATTGTGGTCGTTAAAAATCCCATATAGTGGTATAATCGCGCCCTCTCACAAGAAACATCACTTTCAGGTTGATTCAATTCGTGGTTTGATTTTGATAAATTTATGAATATATCAGAACTAAAAGCTAAAAACTAGATTAAAACACGTTTATATAGATCTACAAAAGGATAGTGAAAATCCACATTTTGTTTGCATTTCGATTGAAAATTTATGGCGTCACTGTATTGCTTCTTATAGATTTTTGTTTCCATATGAAACTTCTGTCTCCGCTCCATGATTCCCTGATCTTATCCTTTTGGAAATGTCCTTTTATTTATGGAGCTGCGACGCATCGACCATTTATTGAATTTATTAAACCCCTATTCATACATTGATACAGTAGTCGATAAAATTAACATCACCATCATACTTGTGATGTTCCGAGAGTACTATATAAATATCTTTCTCTCCTTTTTTTTTGTCGTTGTCAATAATAGAGTCCCTCAAAATTGCGAAGCTGCTACCACTATACCCGATCATTGTCTTTTCATCCCGTCCCCGTGGAATCCACCTCCAAACGCCGAATACCCACATATAGTATACCTTGGTGAAAAACCATTTCGTGCGGATGAATCGATGCACAGTTAGCCAACTGAAACAGGGTATATCCGGGTGCAGCATTGTCCATACGGCTGTTGTTGAGCAGACTGTCGAGTAGCTTGTTAGGATGAGAGTATATCCGTGGTGCGGAACACGTGCGGGATATAATATAAGTTGGACGAAGCGTGGAGGCTGTGGAGTGCGCGCGCGCCTGGTAATTGTTTCATCCCGGATCGGCGTCTCCGGTTCTCTCGACAGCTCGGGGATTAAGGTGGCTTAAGCAGCGAGCCGGCTGTACGCTTTTACCGAGTTCACGTAACTGGTAGCCGGAATCAGGGATTGCTTTGTCACCCAGAATGAGAGGGTGAGCGAGGGGAAAAGGGAAGCGCACTCGCGTGTAAAGGCTAGAAGGGTGTGGGAGAGGAAGTCCGAGCAGATATTTATCAAATCCGTAGTCTCGTACATCAAATGGAACAGTAATTGGGTTACGATCATTGTCACATTTGATTCGTATGGCCTCGTTTCAACCTAAACGAAATTTCAGTTAATAGAACATAATGTTTATTTTCTTTCAAGTAACTGTCAGATCTGGAAAGATAATCAGCAAGTGTATATAGACTGAATCACAACTATTTTAATTCTTAGGATTTATTGTAGGATTTTATTAAGTCGAGATGTTTTTTTATTCTAGACATAAGAGCAACATAATGTTCAATCTGGTCCTATTATGAACCTATTATGAATAGGTCCTATTATGAATATTTTGTGGCAATCCCGACAATAATTTGGAGACCATAGGAATATTGGGCAGTATAAATGGCTTCGAGTAAATCGTGATTCGTATTTTAATCCTTTGAAGAATAACTTTTTCTTTATATGTAATTGATCGGCAGGGAGGAGGGGACTAGAAAACTCACCCAATGAAACTCATTTATTCCTATCATCGATATGCAAATCGCGTCTCTATTATCATTTCTTACTTCATAAGAATATAAACAAATGCCATTATTGCTATTTGTCCTTGATTGGACATCATCTTCTATGTTGACAACCGAAAACCCGATAGATGTGCATCAGCCTATACATCTGACAGAATGCACAGAGCAAAAAGCAGGCAATCCGTGGGTCCAGACTTACCGGATCTGCCCCTTGCTCCTGCTGCTGTTTCGTGTGGCATGCTCTCGCGCGCTAAAGGCGTTGCTTTACGAGACGCGTGTTAGCTGCACGGCGATCTTTTCGTATAATAAATTTACGGCCTATCGGAGGCGGATCCGAGAGGATTCTCACCGCGTACAGAAGTGGGAGAGAGAGCTGAAATCATCGTGCGCAGTAGGTTCTTAATTTTTATACTCCGTTCCTGGTTCTTTAACGATCATGTAGCCGGGATTGCACTTATATATACACACACACACACACACACACACACACACACCTCTATCTCTCTCTCTATATATATATAGAGGTGTGTGTGTGTGGGTGTGTGTGTATATATATACAGTCGAAATCGCTTATAACGACATTGAAGGGACCGTGCAGAACCGACGAATAGTCGATCGCCGTTGTCAGCGATATATTTGCAGTGAAAACCGATTGTAACGTAACCGTTGTATCGGATATATCGACGAAAGATTTTCTATTTCGTCGTTATATCCGATACATCTTTTTGAAACATCATATCAGCTCAAACTCTCTTAAAAAGATTTTTTTAAACATTTTTAATGAAACTCAGTATAGATATCGATATCATTTTTTATTACATAATAAATACATCTTTAACATATATAAACAAAACTATTTTCTTTTAGGGAGAGAAAAACCAAAAAGTTTCAGATTCCGTACAGTTTTAGTTCTCACCGATGAAAAAATGGGCATTTTTTGCGAAAATAACAGAATGGTAGATACTCGAAAAAATTGGGTTTTGCAGGTTCCTTTGCAAAAAGAATATAGTAAAAACGTAAATATTCCCTTGATTGCGGCACCAACGAGAACCGTAGATGGAATAAATAATCGGTTAAAAATTAACCCCTCGGTTCAGTAGTTTTGAAATATCGATCCACAGAATAAGAAAACATGTTGTTTCGAAAAACAACCATTTGTAGTGTTATTTTTATCATTAAAAAATCTTATTTAAAGTTAATCAATTATACTTGCTTTTCAATATTTTTGAATATATTTACTTTCGAAAAAATCAATTTTCCAAAGTGGTTAACCTGGCTGATGCCTTGAGCGGTGTCATTATAAGTGATTTCGACTGTATATAAGTACTGCGAAGAGAAGGATTGTTCGATCCTGATGTAGGGATCATCTATAGCGCCGGAACGCCACGACTCTTCCTCCGCACCGCCGTCTCGCTCTCTCTCATTCTCTCTCTCTCTCTCTCTCCCTCTTTTGTATGCGCCATCGCTTTGCGCTTTACGACGCAGATATGCACTCGGATTTATGGCTGCGGCCCGTAACGCCAGCCAAATTACTAGGCGAAGGTTCTTTACGATCGTTAATCTCCTCTCTCCCTATTTTTGCAGTCCCGGACGCGCGCGCGATCCGACCGAACGGGTGAAGAAGCGCGAAGAAACCGTCGCTCCGTAAGACCACGCTACGCTTCGCTACATTACGAGGGCACGCGGAAACTCCAATATATGTGAACCCAGAGGAGTAAATTTTCAGCCCGTTTTATACACGTAATGTCAAGTATCGGAAAAATAGACCAATTTTCAAAAAATCATAGGGTTTTGTATCCTTAGATTTTTTATTTCGGGTTTTGAGAATAGATAGGGGGTGGGGGGGGGGGGGGGGGGGGGGGGGGGGGGGGGGCGGGGGGGGGGGGGGGGGGGGGGGGGGGGAGGTATTCTCGCACAATATCCTTGAAAACATATACTTTTTGTTTAGATGTATACAATATGTAGGTTGTCCATGTAGGGGTTGTTTCGAAGGGCAATACCCAGACGTATTATTTATTTTTTCTATACATCATTTTCGCGATTTTTCTATTCATAATTTGCATCAACTATTTTAAAGACTATCGTAAAATTAATCCATCTATATTTTAACGTTCGGTAACCTCAAAACTTTTCTAAATTCGTTCTTTTTTTCAATGAAAAGTCGAGTAGAATTGTTTGGAGAATACATAGATGCAGAGGTCGATGTTAGTATTTGACGATAAAAATGTTTCATCCTTGAGATATCGGGTTTTTAAAATGTCCACTATCTTTTTCGCGCTGAAGTGGTACATCTAAATGTGCTTAACTTATGATTTCGGTCTTTCTGAACACTGGTCGATCAAATATCTGTCTCCTATCAAATGTTTGCCCACTTTGCAAACAACCCTTCCATCGTCCCTTTGTCCCTTCTTTCCTCGCCATTTACCAACAGCTTCCTTTGTTCGCTGAAAGTTCGCCTCACTTGATATTCCGTTTTACCGCACTCTCTTTTATCTCGTCGATAACCCTAATCCACTTTTGCTTCACCGTTATTTAATATTTTTCATCGACGTCACTTGCCCGCTCCTCTTTTTTCCGCGAGCTTATCGGGACGCGATTTAGCGATATTCAAAGATGGCATTGCGGATTGATGCTGCGGTTGTGGAGCTGCGCAATTCTCTACGTTTCAGATGTAGTAGCTTAATTCTAATTGTATTTACATCATAGCAAGAAGCTATCTTCGAAGAAAGATTTGTAATGAAAAAAAGGGAACAACCAAAAGCACCTGGACAAAAATATAGAACGAGAATAAATGGTTTGTGCATTTTTGCCTTCAGTGACGAAGTTTTCTTTTAAATCGCTACTCAAGAGGATCTCGCCGTGTCCGTAAACGCCTACGTGCCTTTTCGCCCTCGCCTCGAATTAATATTAGCCTTCGCACGCCATCGCGCGGAGATTGCAGTGTCCTGTAAATTATAATACACCTCGTAAATTGGTTTCAACGCGGCCGTATCGTCGGGTTCAATCGTTGGGGTGACGCGTTGAGATATATACATGTATACCCGTAAAACGAGGGGTTGATTTTATCACGTGCCTGACGGTCCGCCGATCGCTGGACCTCCGCACACTGTTGGGTGTTTATCCTTCGAACGTTGACGAACAGCTGCTCCATCTAATAATGACGTATATGAGCTGGAGTATTAAAAGTACACGCCGTTGCATCGCGATAAATCGCGTTGGATGCCTCGTCCGGTTCTCTCCATTTCCTTCTCTCCCTCCCTCTTGCACTCGTTTTAAGCAACATGCCATAACTTTCGGAGAATGCGTCACGCCTATGTATTTACACTTTTAAAACTGATATCCGGAATACACTATTCGAGGATAAATTTCGCGAGCGTGCTATTTGCATTTGCAATGTGTTGTCTCACGAAAATATTTTTTTGAATAAAATACGTAATGTTTGATAAGAGCGTGAACGGCGAAATGAAAAAGCTATTAGACAGGAAGTATTGAAAAAAAGTGCACACGCCTTTACATGATATAAACTGTGATGCTTCATATATTCATACGGCATCCAAACGCTTTAACTCTTAATAATTGGCCTCCTAATTGGCCTCTTAATAATTGGCCTCAAAACATATTTTCCTCTAATTTGATTGCACAATCTGGAAAATGGCGCGCAAACATCTGGGTAAAAACGACCTGCCCTGTGCTCGCGTTCTAATTCACACTCTAATGATTTATAGAAAAGAAACCGTACACGATTTTGTCAATTTGTAAGTAACTATTCCGTTTGGAATATTCATGTGCGTTTGGTTTTTCGTATCCCAAAAGTTTAAAAGATCATAAGAAAGAGGATTGGAGCAAAATTGTATATGTACGTCCATAGCCCACAATATTTATCAGCACCCAAGTATAGCGACCAAACGCGGTGACGTATAAAGCGGCAGGCGTTCCCATTATTTGGTGGCCGATATACATATACGACGCGAAGCTAGAAGATCGCTAGCTACACCAAGCTGCCAGTTTCCGACAGTCGCACGATAAATCCTGTCTACTTTCGGAGTATTCCCGAGACATCGAGGACGTATCCACATAACAGGGAGTCGCGACGTTAACAAACGACGGAGTGGAAAATCGCCGAAGCCATACGTCCGGCTGGCTTTCGTGATTTCAGTGTGTGGTGAACAAAGGCAACGGACAGAGCCAGAACGTATATGGATAATCTGATTAAAGTCTTTTTCCGGTAAGCGTTGTGCAGTCTCACCGCTGTCAGTTATCGTTTTTTCCCAGCCGAAACATGAGATTGCATTAGCTCTGGAAAGTGTCACGAGACTTGACGGGTGACGCACCAGAACGCCCGCCAATTTTCGCGTATCTGACACCCCACCAGCTCGCAATGAGTCGGGGACATTCATATGCATGTGAATGTTCATGATATATTATCTTTGTGGACACCGCGCGATTAAACGGAAATGCCATCGGGAAAGGTGACCCAACGAAGGCGATGCTCTTTTCCTGAATGAATAATTTATCTTGCAGACGCCGAAGAAATGCACGTCTCATGTAATACATATCATGTGTACTTTTCAAAAGCACTCGTGATGTTAAAAAGAAGAAAAAATGACAGCTCGATATACATTGAACGTGCCATTCCGATTTTTCTTCCATACGAATGAATGTACAGTTTCCATTTATTTCACTAGAACTCGGCTGTCAGTTCCCCTTAATGAAGGATAAGATGAGATGAAACACCATTTTCGTTCCATCCTGCTCTCACTGAATTCACATCATTTATCGTAAAATCGTTCTTTTTGAAACTCCGGAGACAAAGAGCTCCACACCAGTGGAAAAATGTAAAGAAGTGTGAACCAAGCCGAAAGATCCGGATGCCTTCAATCGTACGCGATTCGAGACAGATTGTCTTTTTTATTGAGTAGCTCTCTGACTGGATAACAGACGTGTTGGCAGTTAAATCTCTAGCAGCATAAATGGCATTTTTCACAGGCTGATTTATTTTCCTTTTCCCGATACTATTTCTTGGTATCTGGGTAAACTTGCACGAGAAATAAAAAGGGAGGGAGTGGGGATGAATAAAAGAGAAAGGGAATTTTTAACATTGGTGTCCTGGGATTGCGACCCAGAGATTTTGGGACGTGATTTAGTACTCTGTCGGTTCAACATTGGATACCCGCATTTCTCTCTTTGTTGGCATCACCCTGCTATTTTCATGTATACGTGTGGGAGCCAGAGTTTCTCTCGCCCACCTCTCGACCCTCAGTTTCGCGACATGCGCGAGATAGTCATTCCTAAGGGTAATAATTCACAAACAAATAGTTGTATGTGCATCTCCGTCGAATATTCCGTTTCCCCGTTTCTCCCGATCGTGACCAATGCACATATACGTGCCCGTAGATGTACATGGCTACCCAGAGTTTCCTCCTTGTGTCCTTTTGCTGGGAGGACGAGTGGCAGGGGGTCGAAAGGGGTGGTTGAACATCCCGAATCGCACGTCACTTCGGGATATTTCACGTACAACCCTCCATACAGCACGATGTGGAGAGTCACGACGACGTTGCTCGAGCGATCGGGGGATGAAAGTGCGTCGCTCATAAACGTCAACCACAGTTCTCTGGAGTTCCGCACTATGACGGTATCGGCCAGTGGCTGGGGGGGGGTGGGGGGGTGGGGGGGGGGGGTGGGTGGGGGGGTGTGGGGGGGGGGGGGGGGGGGGGGGGGGGGGGGGGTAGAAAGATTTGACGGTTACTACGGTAGGGACACGATGATTTAACTTTTTTGAAGATTGGGTGACAGCTTGGTAAGTTGTGAACCACTTGAAACTTGAATTTGTTCAAATGCGATTTTTGAAAGTAAATTTGGGATTTTAGATTCGAACAGTTGTAAAGATTTCGACCTTTATGAAGGATCTATGAGCTATAGCAAATTGAATCGACACCATTAACTATTTTCTATTTTGAGCTCTTTACGAGATCCTCCCAGAACTATTTTTGATACAGTGTTTTAGGTTTTGTCTCAAAGTTTTTTCGGCTGATTCAGCCTGAATTGATATCAGTTTATAAAATTCTGTATCGTGAAACGAAACGAATTTTTATAGATATTAATGCGTTTGTTGATAATGAACTATTTAGAATAACTATTATTGATAGAAAATAAGTTGTTTTTCTTCTATGTCATGCCACGTTTGCAATGAATGAAACTTTCTGAAATTCAATAATATTAATTAACGAATCTTTAATTGTTGTACTAAAAGAAGATTTTTTATTGTTTATTTCGCACAGCCCTTTTTCGGAGGTATCTTCACCGAATGTTCATGTATCCATATACTTTATTTATTAGATCGTACTTCATTGCTTATAGGAGTTACTAATAGTAATTGCAAGTCAATTTTTCTCGATAAAAATAAATCTGAAACTCTCGAATATTTAGATCAGAAGAATATTTAAAAATTGATGCGTTGCAAATTTTACATTTGATTATACGAATCCTACACATTACATGTAATCGATATGTCAATATTCTAACAACAAAGAGCAAGACATCAATTTTTCTGCCGTCTTCTCCATTTATTTCCTTAAATTTTCTTTTTTTGCTCCCTAGCCCTATAAAACGTCTACCATTTCACCGAGTTACCCGTTCAGTCTAGTCGACGCATGAATAGAAAATCCAATTGGGTTCCCATGTCGTGATTCAATTCCCGAGTATTATTTCTGGCAGAGTAAGTGTTCCAAGTAATCGTTCGTGTTAAAAATATAGCGAAAGTTAACACATAAATATAGCAAGTGGTTCTGGGGTAAGTTGAAGGTCTCCCTCGTATGAGAATACTTGGCTGATTGTTGAGAAGTGCTTGGGTCTCTTCTCAAGAGCCTTATATATGCGGAACAGGCTTTGAAAGATCTCTACGGTGAGAGATCACTTCAGCAACCCCTCCGGAGCGCGTATACCTACGGAAGACCGAAGAGAGCGAAAGAGACACACATATATGCGCACACAAGGGTCTATACATCATCAAAAAAGCCACACAAGTCTTGAACAAAGTCAGAGAGCGCCAGGACATGAATTACGCGAGCCAGAGTGAGAGTAGAATTCCCGACGAGAGCTCTTGGAAAATCGAGGATCGAGTGCGTTGAGTGAAGAAAGCGATGGTCGACCATGAGGTGTGGGGACCAACGTTGAAGACTACGTCGGAGTTTTATCGGAATCCAAAATTGGAAACAACTGTATACGCCTTAAACATACGACGATTGACGTTAAGGGGGAGTATTCTTTGAAATGTAGATATCCTGATGACAGGGTTGACGAATTTTTCGTCAGATATGATGGCGCCTAGGAGAAGCGAGAAAAAGGATGAACGAATTGGAGGAGTGACGAAAGTGACAGGATGTAGGCAGGGGAGGCCAGGAACAAGGATGGAGAGAAAGGGAATGAAAAGGGCATCCTGAACGGTGAGTCAAACGCACGAGGGATGGAAGAGGGATGTGCTGCGCTTGACGTATGTGGAAATACATATATGTGTACGTTGAAACTCGGGGACGTAAAGAGGCGAATGGAGGTAGCGTAGGAGTAAAAGAGGAGAGGTATATACAGCCATAAAACAACGGGCGCAGTCTGCTTGTTACCCAGACGCCGTAAACTCCGGGTATGAATCTGAATTATGGAATTATATGGCGCAGTAACTCATATCCTTGGCGCATGTAGGGTGGGCTCCGGGACCCCCTTAAATCATAGGCTACAGTCGTTTGCTGGATACCTCTCGCTCGCGCACTCTCCCGTTCCACCTACACCCCTTTCTCGTCCTCGACGCCTCTCTTTTTCTTTCATTCTCGAATCTCCTGCTCCATCATCCCTCTCATTTTTTCTCACTCTCACTCTCTACTCTGCTTACCCGCAACTTCCCAATTTTCGGCTCCCATTCTCAATGGTGGCCGTTTTGCTTTGATGAAATCGAAGCGTCGATGTATTGGTCCAAAAGTAACGTCACCTTTCAATAGTGCTGTTTTGACCAATTTTTTTTCGAACTCCCCATGAACTGCATTCGTATATTACAAAATAATAAATAATCGCTGACATTTTTTGAAACTTGAGGAACGACAGTTCTTGATAGAATAATACATGAGTTTTTCTATAAATGATGTGGTAGTTATAAAGATATGAATTTAACGTGGCCGCTTACGAGAAAACAGTTTTTGCAGAGGTTAATGTTGCCAAAACGAATGATATAAAATGGCCGCAAATTCTGAAAATATTATATCATCAAAATTTAAGATAAAGAAATCGAAGTAGGTTTCAACTAAGGAACTAAGATCCAAATAAATAGACTGCGTGTTCGCGTTTGTCAGTCAGTTTTTAAAATAGTGAAAAATGCATTTTAATGAGGGATTAATCTGCAATCAAAGGCATCTTAGTGGACGCGAAATATTGAGATTTTGGACACTTATTGATAATAATAGGGTTATGGGAGCATATTAATTATGCATAAAAGTTGAAAATACTTTTTGTTAGACAGTTGAAATAGATGTACAGTCATTGAAAAAACTACAGTCAAGTCCATATCAATAACATCGAGTTTGATTTCAATTATTATTGAAAGTCGAAAATGTCCATTTGTAAGTTTTATTTTTTAATTAGGCTAAGGGGCAAGTGTATATCCATGTACGACTAGATCTACCCTTGCAATTCTACGATTTCCGTTTTGGACTAACTTTTGGCTCGATGGTTGTCAAACATGGGTTAAATCTAATAGTTTGACCCATGTTTACACAAAACAAAAGTTGAAATGAAGTAAGAAAAATAACATTTTCGCAAAATGTTTTTCTTTTAGTTTGGTCGGAACATATATACGCGAAAGGTCACAAACAAATTTCAATAGTGCACAATGAAGTTTTTTTTGGCAGAATGCACATGTCAACGTTGGTTTAAGAATTCCGTTCTGGAAATTTTCTGGCTCAAGATCGAGAACCTTCTGTACACTGTCAAGTCGACATTGACGAAGTAATCAAAGCACAAATTAAATCTAACCATCATGTAACCGAACGTGACCTCGCTGAGAACTTTGACGTGACAAAAATAACTATTCACCTTCATATTCGGAAAATGTTGACTTTTGTTTGAAAAAGTCAACATTTAAGAAAATTGGATGGTAGATAACTCCATATATATCATCCAATTTTCTTATTTTGTTGATTCACTGAGATCGTGGAAACTATTTCCGTTTTTAAGGAGGAGTGAAACGTGTACCACGTAAGAGGGGTATCAAACAAATAATGAAATTTCAGATTGTTAATTTTTGTAGTTTTTGCTATATCATAAACGCTTCGAGCAAACGTTCGCAATAGGTCAGCCCTCTAAGGCAATTTGAAATACAAATTATTAGTACTCCACAAGTTTGATTGCAGCAATCGTGCCAGGAGTGAACAAAAACTGACAAAACTTCGTTGAAGTCAGTTTCCGAATCAAAAACGAATATTCGGATAAGCAAATGAATAGATTATTCGAAATCGAAGTCGTTAATATTTATCGCTCCATCGAAAATCCTGCTAATTTGCCACATTCATCGGAGGCTAGTTCGAATCGCGTAATTTAAGAGGGAATCCAGTGATGCGTTTCCTAAGGCCTGGCAGATGTACGAAGGGGCTAAAAGAGGGAAACATGAGGGAAAGAGACTCGGAGGAGGGCAATGAGAGGGAAAAGAGAGGAATATACAAAACATAGCGTTGACGCGTCGCTTAGATCCCTTGAGGGCGGCCCAATGACCATCACGATGCTCTCTGCTGGAGAGCTTTTGCGCCGGACATTAATGGCCGTCATAAAGATGCGGTTCGTGCGTTCCACCGGTTTTATACGAGAACGCTGTCCCCGGCGTATCTGGAGCGTAATTCATCCAGGGTTTTGCCATGTAATCGTCGTCGCAGAGCCTACAACGGCGTCAACCCATCTCCGTAGCGTGCCGATAAAGCAATCTTCCTTCCCAGCTTCTTTGCATCACGCGAACACTCCACGTCGGCTTCCAGCTTGCTCGCGATCCTCCAGTCCATTTCGTTGTCTACAAAATCTGGGAAATACCGTAAGTGACTATACGATTAACCGGACCGATACTTGGATGGGTGACCATGCTACTGAACTTGCAAATACAGAATGATGGTAAGTTTTACCCTTCGATGGTAATGCAAGAGCCACTCGATAGAATAGAGCTCTCGATGTAGAAACAAGATTTCCGCAGTTTCCCTGTGCCCTCGTGAAAATGCTTCGGAATACTGCATTAAGAATTGAAAAGTCTAATGTCAAATCGACAGGCTCGAATCGCGAAAGCCGAACATAGGAAGAACGATGGGAAATTAAAAAATATTTTTTTAATATCTCCCTTTGTATATCAATATATGAATATATTCATGTATGACACTATGAATATTATCAATATGTAAATATCTTAATATATATTAATATAATACTATTTCTTAATTTCTTTTACTGTTCTTTTTTTAAAGCAGTCATGTCGAGATGAAAAAAGCCATCTGAAGCTTTGAGTATTTAGTTTTGAGACCGTTGAACAAATATTCTTTTTTCTCATGAATTTATAATATAAAATAATTGATGCAAAGTTGCAATGAAAGTTGAAAGAAATGGTTTTTCCATTGCATTACTACATTAAGCTGAAAAGAAAGAACTGGCAACATTTTTCCATAAATATTTGGAAACTCGTGAATTTACTGAGTTCCCAAGCCCGCAGACCTTTGAAAAAAAAATACTGAAAAGTGATATCGTTTTCTCGCGCTGATTCTAATGATTGCGAGATAACCATCACGCACAAAAATGTTGTGTTAGATGATTTTTAAACTAAAAGCTTGAAGCTTAAAAGTCCGTTTTTTTTCATCTCGTCATAATCATTTTCACACACGTACATAGAAAAACGCATAGAAAAACAGTAAAAAAATGCAATAAAATTTTCGTTCCTGTTATTTTTTGACCGAGTGTATATTCGATGTATATAAATATATAATAGTTCTACATATTATATATTAATGTATCCGATTTTTTAAAAATTGAAGCTGCATTGCTTCGAACTGCCTCGAAAGTGGCAAGTACTTTGGAAGGACAGCAAAGCACTGTCACGGTCATCTATAATTCGACCGTTGGGTAATGAATCAGTCGTGCTTAAGAGGTATTTCTAGGACCGCCCCGAGGGTTCGTTAGAAGTTCTCGAACTCACACGAATTAGTTTCTTTGCCTCATTTCTCAACCCATACTAAAAACCCTCGACAGTCTCAAGAGCAACGCAAAGCGTAGCACTCGTGCATGGGTTCAGAACTTGTGCGCTGCTCTCTCTCTCTCTCTTTCGCTCTCCCTCTCTATCCGTTTACATATCCGAGACATATACGCGTTCCCTGAAAAGCGTCGCATTTTCCGGCACATAAAACGTGTTTCCGGAATTCGCTTCACGCCTTTATCATGCTTTATGGTCCAAGCCCGTGGTGCAGCGTTCTGCCGCGATATTACTATGCACTTTAACCGACTGCGACGACGAAGAAACGCAACGAGGCACACAGTGGCGTGAAGACCCGTGCGATAGTCGTTTCGCGTAACGAATAACGAAAAAAAATGTTGTCGGATTCAAGGAGATAATTATAATAAAATATCATGTATAATTGCAAAGGTAAATCGGAAAAGGAGGTTTTCATTTTATATCCAATGCAGTACTAAGCTCAGACCTGTGAATTTCCAATACCATTTGATATCATTGATCGGAAAGACTTACAGATATCTTCTATTGGATCAACACGATTAATTTCATTGGATTCAATTTTCCTCTTCGGAACCCGAACAAATCTACGATTCTACCTTTTTGTGTAAGCCGGTGATTTATTTACAGACGAGGCATGATACGCGCCAGTACGCACCAGTTTGTTCGATAAACGCAGACTCGTCCATGCCGAATAATTTCAGTCTATTTCTACAGTAAATATAATGACTCTTTATAGCGGTTCTATTAAAGTCCATCGGGCTATAAATACGGTAGTTTTCTTGGTGCGCATGCCCGCACTATAAAGAGGGCCAGTTCTCGTTAATCCGGCGGACATATATCTTGCACCCCACCAGAGCCCAGTAATTACACCGGCGTTAATAAATAATTTCAAACGTTCCGGGAACAAGCAGCGTGTTCCACGAGATCGTATACTTTTACGCTAGATATGCAGGTGCGTATGTATATACGTTAGTGTATTTATAAACAGACACATCCATGAATATCTATAAGACCATCCAAGTTGCACCGTGAGCTGCATGATATTTTTTTATTCACCGTTACATCAAGACCTGGCTTCAAGATCGAGGGGCCCAAGGGGACTGAGGACAAACTTCTTCATATACAGTCTGCGGTCGTTAAAATTTTATAGGCGTTCTTAATCAGCTCGTATTCCGGGCCAATTTAACTACCACGATAGGCCAATTGCGCGACAACCTCTTTCAGAAGCAAACTCGGGACAGCTCTATACCAAAACACCATGAGCAATTCTCTGGATATAGTTGCCTTTTTTCGAATGAAAAGGTCCAATTATTCAGGTTTCGCGTGTTTTGTATTCTTCTAGAATCAACATTTTTCATCATCTGGTACGATCTGATTGGTACGTTCAGGCAAATCCGGTCTACATTTATCAGGATAAGGAGAATTTCGTCAATTTGATAGCCATTAGGATCTTAGGGCTTTTGTGGACGTTGTGTGTCGTTAAAAGACCTAAGAATTTTTTGGTTTTCACGTTTTTCGGTGCGAAATAGATCATTTTCATTGAGGTAGATATTCATAAGTGCTGCGCAATTTCGGAGGAATTCAAACATACGTCATTTTGATTACATATACATTGCATTATGTTTCTGCATATGTTTTGGATATACTCCTTACACTTTGAAACAACAATTTTATTGGGATACTTCACTGATGATCAAAACAGTATCTGAAATTAGTTGATTTTCTCCAACTGTGTTTATCTTATTCGATTGATTGTCAGGTAAACAAAATAAGGGACCGCGTTTCAGAATGTGATTCTTGCGAGAATACAGCTCAAACTTCTTTTGCTACATAATGGCAATTCTTGAAATTTTTTATATTTATTTCCGGATCTGTTTTATCACTGTTCTCATTTCATTTCTAAGACATAGCTTTCAACTATTGAACGTTGAAATTAGTATATTTATCGCTATCAAACGATTCTGAAGTGATTGTGATTATGATTCTATTGCTTATACTTAATTAATTCATTTTACAAATAATAATGGTCTGAACAACTTTACGAAAAACTTTTTTAGGTTTTCGTTCAGTCTAATTGGGGAACAAACTATCGAATGTTTCCATTAGTATAATGATTTCTCCCAAATGAGTGTTTTTCAGTTGAGCTGATCGTCCTATGGATGAAACTATAAATAAAAAACCGTCCCACTTTATCAATGAATGTTGCAAAGTTTTTCTTTTCCAAACAAAGAAACGCTCACTGTACTCAACGTTTGAAAATTCGATCAATTTTAGATTTTTTATTCAAAATTGTCATGTCAAATTTGCGTTTAGTCAAGCTATGAAATAATTCAGTAAATAATTGTTTTTTTTAATTTCAAACTTGTGCAGACTCTCTAAAAAATTGAACTTTGCTATTGACGTGAGGACCGGCTGTTGAAAAAAGTTTTTAGCACATCTGATGAACGTTGAGCCCATATGCGCGTGAATAAAACCACATGGCCTCAGCCGTAAACCGAATGTTCGAAGTTTATGCTTTTTAAGCTGCAGTTGACAGGTTATGATAGTCGTAAGGTTGCGAACGCACGGTGACTCAATGATTTTGTGTCTGCGTAGGCAGGAGCTACTCGCGGAGCATCAAAGAAGATACGGCGCAGCCAACTGTTCGCTTTTCATTATGGTGTACCAGATTACGTGCTGTTTTGAAATTCCAACGGCTTCCCCTTTTTCACGTACACATATCTTGAAGGAATTCATATATGTATATTTCAAAATTCCTGGACCATCCCAACGATCTACGATACGTCGGGGTACGTGTAGGAGGCATTCTGCCCAAATTAATTTCATTCGGATGGCTGCACGCGTGCGATGTGTATAACCACGAAAAGGCCCAGAAGGGGATGAGACGTTAAAGATCAAAGAAAGATACGAAACGGTGGATGTTTAGTGCGTATCGTCGCGTTTACTTGCGGGGGAAAACCTCACAAGAGGGCTAAGTATTTGCTTAAACTCGACGTAAAATTTTTGTTTCCTCACAAATATGTCTCACGAAGCGAGATGAAAAGGCTTACATGGTTGAATTTTCCATATAACATACGCTTATATTAATTCCCTCGCTTTATTTCAATGTCCCTGCACCGCTATGGTTCTTCACCTTTGATCCACACTTGTCACTCCAGTAATTCTCGCGACTATTATATCTAGAGGGGGGGCACAGAGAAACTGAGTTGATCAAGGGTTATGATAATTTCCGTCTCAACAATAATATCATTGGTTGCTTAATCTTTTACCAGGTTAGGTTACAGTACCTGTACCATCCTATTTACGATAGAAATTTTGCTAAATCCGTCTTTTGCTTCTCCCGACGTATACCCGTTTCAAATTTCAGTAACAACCCATCAATACTCACAATAAAGTGCCTACCCAATACATCATCACTTTCCGATCGATTTTCCGATGAAAAAGTCATAATGGTCCATTATGTGGATCATGTGCTTGTGAATGTGCATGATTTGAGTCATGTGAATTTCTATCCGACTTTCAATTACCATGAATACCGCTGTCCGCAAAAACTGGAATTCCTTCAAAACGTTGCCACTGACAATCTACGGATTTCCGAAATCAAGCTGCTGACTCCACTGATTATTTTTCTATTCTGAGACATAACTACTTGCGCAAACTCTAGAGCATTTCCCAAATTAGCGCGGGAATGCGAGGCTCCAACACGTCACATACTCATACTCGTACACAAACGCGGGTAAACGTTCATATATGTATCGGTAAATACCGAAAGAGGGAATTGGAAGGTTACCCGCAAAGGGTCCGGGCCGTTAGGGTCTGAAACGTAATAATTAATTGTGGCAAGAGGGTCGAGTCTCGCAGCTAGTCCAGTTGGCTCTCTCGTGTCCATTTGGAAGAGAGCTCTCTCCTTTGCTCCACTGGCTAACAAAATGAGGGGCTACTAGCTGCTGTACATATACACCAGCGTCAAGTTTCTCTCCGGGGTTGGCCGAGGGGGAACTGGATCGGGTAGTGAGCGAGAGTTCGCTTGGAAAACCATCGCTGTAGGTATTGCGTGTTGGCAATCCTCCGCTACCACCAGTTGCTGCGAAGCTTTCTGGGTCGTTGGAGAGCTAAACGAAACTCGCTAGTATCACTTTGAAAGAGCAAATCTTACACACGCGCACCCTCCTATAATATGTATATGTTATACACTACAAGCACACACACACACACACGCACACGCACACGCACACGCACACACACACACACACACACACAATAAAACAAATCGACGATTCACGTCTGTAGTTTTAACATCTTCAGTTAAAATATTTTTATCCCGGATCGATTTGGAGTAATCACAAAAAAATCAACGGAATACATCTATTTCAAAATGTTTACTTATCTTTTGAAATGCTATCTTGCCTAAAGGTGGCGGTACATTATATTCGGTGATTTTATTGAAAAATCCTGTCAGCTTTAACCTTTCTCTTAAGGGTCTTCATGAGATTGTTTATAACAGTTTCAATTACCAATATTTTTTGTACATACAAAAATAAATAACGTCTAATAATAGAAATTTTAAGTGTATATAAAAATTTATTTCCGAACGACGGCAGAATCCATTTTTTAAAATAAGCCAAATTTGCGGGCCTCAAAACAATCAAGCTCGTTAACATCAAATATACTATCGATAAAATTGGTGGTTTCAAAATATTCTTTCTGATGTACATTATATCCGCGATGTACGTAATATTATTGGGATCCAGGGATGGCGGACTTGGGCAGGGGTAGAATTCATTAATAATGAGGAAACGTCAGAGACAGCAACTGCATGTTCCGAGAAAAACGTACGCAGAACCCATTTCATTCCGCTCTCTATCCTTCCCTCCCCAACGTTTCCTAGTGAATAAGTGATGCCTGACAAGAAGGGAGAACATTAAAGCAATCTCCCCTGACAGGGAAATGATCATCATGAGACATACGGCTTTGTTAGACGAGGGATCGACACGCTTGTGTTATAAATCCAACCCCCGAACATTAATCCAACTGTCGTTGCGACCTTTCAGTAAACTGGAACAGGATGTAGCACGAGATGGCAAGAACGGCATGTCTCAAATTTATGTTTGCTTGGGTGTGATTGGAATATGGATTTAAATCACTTGCGCTCGATTATTCGCTCCAGTAATCCGTAATACGAGTGGGAGTCGGCAATTTGAACAATCAATATTCTGAAGGATCGAAAGCTCCAATTAAATAGTTAACTCTCATGCTGCAAAATTTTGTAGATCTTCGTCGATTAATTATTTATTTCGTTGCAATTAATGACGCTTTTGCAACTTCAGTTTTTTTCGTGTCACGAATTCCGCAGTTTTCAATTACGACATTATTTGCGTGATGGAGGGGTGTGCATTAAAAAAAACGAACGCTGAGGTAAATGATTGTCGAAAATGTTAATCTGAATTGAAGAGTGAATTGCAAAACCATATTTTCTTACCTGAGAGATGGTAGTCGGCTTCTGCGAACTAGAACACTTGCACTGGTCATGGACGAATGGATATCACTGCTAGTGAAAAGTTTCAATAGATATTCGAATACACGTGTACCAGAGAAACTTCATTTTAGCAGCGACACGTGCAACTGACTCGTCGGTTAATTTGATTGGGGTTTTATTGATGGACAGCAGTGAAGCAGTTTGGGTAAGTTGTTCACGAATGAATTGTACATCGAATGGACGGTGCTGGAACTTTCAAAGCAGTCGTCGGTATCGAGTAAACTATAACCATATGAGGACTGTTTAAAAAGTTCTCAGCCTGAGATAGGAAACACGTAAAATCTGATATAAATATATTTTTGTTTTTCAGTATACTCTCCTTCAATGTCAATACATTTTTTCCATCTGTGCTAGGGATTCGTTAGCTTTCCTATAAACAAATTCCTCCAACAATTCAAAGAAGTTCTGCAAACATTATACACGTTCAATTGTATTTTGTAGTGAGCTAGTTGATTACTACAAACGAACGATTCCTTGCAAAATTTCTGAATAATTATTTTATTACAAATTGTTTATCGATTTTTTTCGAAAAATCGACATCGATCGGCAACGATCGAATTACAACAAATAATAAGTTAACTACAATGAACTCCAAATGATTTTGACAGAAAAACAATTTATATAAGTTAGTTATATTCATTACGGCGGACGCCGTTTTTTTCATGGCCTTAATTTTTTCCGCAGTATAATATAAATAGTTAATTGTATTGCTATCAACAACTAAAATCCTCTGGAAATCATTTGTAAAAAATAAGATCGGAGATAATTGATTGTCAAGTTCACTCTGGTTATCCTGCCAGGATGAATTTACTTTCATTTTACCCTAATTTATGCATAAAACCGAGACCTTTTCAAACAGCCTCCGTACATAATGGAAATAAAGGTAGAATAATAATCGTTACGGTCGAAAAAATTAAATCCGACGATACCCATACAAAATAAACAATTTTTCAGGTATAACTTTTACTATCGAAAAATGCGTTTCCCTAGAGGTTTCCGCACTATTAGTCTTGGAGGAAAAAAAGAAAAGTATTGCTCGAAGAAAAAAAATCTCGCGCTGTGGAAAGTGATAAAAGGAAATACAAATATGCGAACATCAAATACACATAGTTATATATTTCGAGATGTTTACACGTTGTAAAGTCTCTTTTATTCGAAGACGAGAGTTGGATTACTTGGAAACGTGCATACGCACCGCATGACGGTAATATTTTTTCACCGGAGAACTTTGAGAATTTCCGGATCGAGAACTCACGAGACACCGAAGGAAAACACACTTCGAAAGATACACACACAAAGCGAAAGAGGCTGCGTGTTTCTCTCGTAATTAAAATATACAACTGTTTACTCAACAAATGGCCGAGGTGTAAATCTGTCAGGAGGCTCTTGCCGACGTGGAGGAGCGAAGATGTATATATACCCATAGCTATGTACATAAGCGTCTCGCTCGTTCGAAAGATTAAGGAGAGGAGATGCTCTTCGAGACCTTTCTGGCTCACGTCGGTATATTAAAGTATACCCGGGCATTAGCGCGAGTGAAGAATCTGTGTTGGCTCTTTCGCAGCTGCCGCATTTCGATCATTCGTTCCGGTTTGCCCCTGTGCCTCCGAACAGCATCGTCTTTATCGTCAGTTTCTTCAGTCTTTTATATATCACGGTGTCAAACCTCGATCGGCTTCAAACAGATTATCCGCGATGAGTTTTTCTACCTTTCTTTCCTTCTGGTTTCTCTCTTTCCTATCGATGCTCCGTTACGCGAGAGAAAAACAAGGAGAAACGATTCATTAACCCCGAGAACGGGAAAACCTAGGAGAATTGAAAAGAAAAAAAGATAAAAGAAAACATCGACGATCATTTTTTACGTTCAGCAGCTGACATCGAAACGATACGGAGCTTCACATTTGTCAGAGATTTCATTATTTTTCCTGGCTCGGAGAGAAACGTGTGTCACAAGAAAAAACACAGGAAAGAACAAACTCATTTAGCTCATGAAAGACACACAACGTAGGAGTAGAATCTACAATTTCGTAACCTTTGGTTCGCTGCCGTGATGAAAATACGACGACGCACGTTTTAGAATACGGTCCAGAGGACGAAACAAACAATGGGAAAATGACAAAGAAATTTATGCGGGGCGGATGCCAGATGAAATCGACTGACTAATTCGTACACGCGCTACCCGGAAGATCCGTATCTTCGTGCCCTTTCGAATTTCGCGCAATTTTCAACTTTTTATCGGTTGGAAATCTCGCGTTACGGAAAAGGGACAAAAGAAAAAGCTTGTCCTTTTCACAGAGTCGTTTATCGAGGCGTCGAATCGAGGCATCGTCCATCTTCGCAAAGATCTTCCGTTGGGAGAAAAGAACTGGCAAGAGTCCTCGAAAAGTGGGATTTCTATCACCTTCTGTGACAAGAAGGAACGAAGACGGAAGAGATTAGTGGCGGATAGTGTGGACGAGACGAGAGAACGGAGAAGGAAAACGAGAAAACAGTGAAATTCAATGAAAGGGATGAGAGAAAAATCGTCGTAACAGGAGATCCTCGAAAGGGGATTTTGCCATTGGCATGGACACTCGAATGCACATTGCGTGTCTGTGCGCGCACGAACCACCAATATTTCGTCACGAAAACATCGCAGACATCGCTTGAAACCTTAATGTCCTCGTGAAAGTAGCTTAAGAGCGATGTGTCGATGCGATGAGATTTTTTTTTTCACGAATACCTCCTATCTCTCACGAACATCGGCGAAAATGGTCCTTCGACCAGAACAGAAAATAATTGAAACCAAGTGACCTGCTGAGGAAAATCAATTTTCTTTGATTTACGGAGCAGTAACGGTGTAGCGTTTCATGGAAGCAGAAAATGCAATGTGATGTGATAAACAAGCGAAATTATTTTTTTAAATATCTAAAATCCAAAAAGTGACATTGTTCGAAAAATGTAAAATGCGATGGAATATGCGTATGTAAGACCAATTGGCTCAATACACGATTTTAAGTAACGATCAACTAATCTAGTCCAACAGCCAGGTCCTAATGATTCCATTAAATGTACGAAGCATCATCGCTTGTCTAGGTGATCTCTATATGCTTGTAAATAAAAGCGTGGGATACTCAAGGTTTTAAATGTTTAATAAATTTGATCCACTCAGCCTTACTAATCGTGTTTAATTTTGTACAATTATAATTACAGTCATTATTATCATACGTTAATATTATGTTACAGAAATTTTATTAGAAAAATCTAAGGCCATTTAACAGTAAATTATATACAGTTGATATGTTAACGGATTTATGTACATTAAAGATTATACATCTACATTTCGAGCACTCCGAGCTTTTATTTGTAGTCACTTATAGGTGGGTTGGTAAACAAAATATTTCCTTCTTTTTAGTTTATTAACTAAAATCTTTTTTTTTTATTGTCTTTGACATATCAATTCCTTTCTACTTTTTTGTCTTTAGTTGATTTTGTTACATGAAAAGTTAAAAATAATATGCATATTTTTTTTTAATTCGAATCATGAATTATCACTTCTAAAATGGATGTTTGAAAAATTTCCGGTCCCTAAATAGATCTCGGGAAGTGGGTGAAATATCGATTTTTCATTTTGCACCGCCAGAAAGTTAAGTGAAATAAAAATTGCAAAAACGATATTAAGTATACGTTACAGTAGTCAAGTCCATGGTCCATTTTACCCCATCGCTGATCAGTATAAAAACACAAATCAGTACTATAACGTAGTCTTTTAAGTGATTGGTACAGTTGTCCCGGCTTCCCTGAACACTCAGAAATTCGATCCGTTGGATGAAAAATAGTATTGAAAATATAAGGTGACGTGGAGTAAGGGTTCATTTTACCTCACCTTCACAGTCACTCAAAGATCGGATTCTTAGCAGCTACTGGCACTGCTGGTTTATTCCACTGAAGCATGAGCTAATTCATCGAAAACGACTGGCACGTAGTGTCGAGTGACATTTTCTTTACGGCTTCCTCCCTAACTCGACAGCCAACGCTCGCTCGTGTAACTTTACTGGGACCATAACACGAGTATATAGATACTTGCGGCTTTCGTTTATTCGACCGTCCTTACGACTGGAATATTTACGGACGATAGGTTTATGTCCATGACTCTCTCTCTCTCTCCCTCTCCTTTTTCCTCTACGACCATCTTTCTCTCATCTCTGGACGAAATAAAAATCTTTCACATCCTACCCACACACGACATACACCCACGTATACTCGGTACAAGCGCGCGTCCTTTAACCTCGTGCATTTGACGTTCACGAGATCTATCGATCGTTGAAAACCGAGTGTAGTGTTACGACCGTACAACGTCGACTGCCACATAAACCTTTCCACCGAACGGTGACGTGTACCTCATGAGCATCGAACCTAGTCCCTCCCCAGTCCAGCTATTCATTTCCCATTTTTATCAGGTCTGCTGAAAAAAGTGACACGTTTTGCAGCTGCGCGATTCTTTCATTGGAAATTGGAACTGCGCATCAAAACTAGTCCACGTGAACAACTTTCCTACGTTTTCGTCATTGCGAGCTCAAATTTTTGGTTGCAATAAATCCGAGCTGCTTCGAACCTCAGAAAAGGAGCGTTGATCCTACTCCTAAAATGTCAACCCCCTCGAGAGAACGAAGCAGTATTACGATATCTGTGGCCCCAAGTTTTGGTCATGCAATCTTCATATCCGACCTAAAATAAGACTTTCTTCAAGAATAACAAAAAATCGAAATTCGGCTTTTCAGGGTGTGAAACCGGACTTTGATATTTGAAGCATTATAGGAATAAACTTCGCTTTAGCCCATATCTCCAATCTATCTGAATTTTGGCACACAAACCCAAACAGCCTCGACGTTAGCGAATTCCGGGTAACGCGAATAGTCTGAGACCTACTTTTATTGTATTATGGACCAAGACCAGTCACCCTTTTCGAAACCCAAATTTCAGAGGATTTGACAAAAAAATATGATGTTCAAGAACGTTCAAATCTCCAGTTTATCCTCTTACAAATCGTGTTTCAATAAACTGCCTAACTATTTTCAAATTACTTATTTTCTAGAATATTTACGCCGAATTCTAAGGAAATCTATCTATAAAATACTCCGTCTCATCAAAAATTAAAAACCTCTGTATTACCTCCTTAAAAGCTGAATTTCAATTTTTTTGTATTCTTGTACAAAAGTCTTATTCTGAGCCTAATATAAAGATTGAAAAGCCAACATTTGGGGCTGCAGAACCGAAGTTTCTCCGAGAACGAACATCACGTGTACACGTGTCTACAATTAATATAATTCGCAGCAATACTGAACATTGCATTCTCCTTTGTTCCCTATCGGTCTTCCTCCGGTGCAGATGGAAGAGCAAATTGGATCGAACTGGCAATTGACTTGAGACGGGTGGGTACTAGAATACCGAGAAGCAGGAGGGTGTAGGAGGAGAGTCGCCAAGGCAGAGAGGGTAGTGAGAAGGAGGACACATGAAAGGGATGAAACAGACGGGGGTAACGACCCGTCGTTGAGGGCAGACAGTCTGAACAAACGTCCCGGAGCAACGGGAGGAACGGTTTGTCTCTGTGTATGACTGTGTGGATACGAATTCGCAATAACGGGAAGACGGGTGAGCATGCACGTTTATGCAGCATTGGTATGAGTTGACGAAGGTGTACGGGAAAAATAGAGTGAGGGGAAGAGGAAGAGAGAGGGGGGAAGGGAGAGAGAGAAGGAAGAAGCAAGTGAGCAATGTTCTTCACCCCCGAGACTGCCTGCCGTTTGGCCAACTTCTTAGCCTCCCCATGTGGGAGAATAGGTAAAGGAGAAGTGTGGGAAGGACGGCAGAAGGGATAGAGCTAGAGCGAGTGGAAGGGGACGAAAAAGGAGGGGGTATAGGCGAGGAGGAGCAGAGTGATGTATGAGCCAGCGATTGCACGTAGACTTAGACTATAAATCCCGGCAACCTAGCCTGGCTAGCGTTACAAAGCCCCTCCGTGGGAGCTTGTCCACCCTGGGTCACCACCCCAATCCCGGGGCCGTGAGGGAAAGTCAGAAAGAGAGTGCAGGCCATGGAATAGCCCCTGACGAGGAAGATGTTACTCCGATTTTTTTACCCTTCGGAGAAGGTCGGACAGCACCCCAACAAAATCCCTCGGAGTTTTATGTGCCTACATAGCCGAGGGAGCGCAGTGTGGGGTTGCGTGACCAAATCGTCAAGAAATATGCGCACTTTTCAGGCGGTTCCTTCGAAACAAAAAAATGTGGACAATATGCTGCTGACGTAGGGTGCGCTGGTAAACCGAGGTGATGGACGAGAGATTGGGACCTTGATGGGTGTGGAACTCTGGCGTAATAGAGCCGCTCGAAAACGTCGAATGAATGACGGGTTTCACGAGCATGAAAATGAATAAATTCGTTTTCGGTGCTCCGAATCGCTCCGGGAACTCGGACTGGCGGCTATTAATCACGTAACGCCAGTTATCCGTTCAAGCCAACTGTGAAATGACCTGCCATTTGTTCCAAAACGCTTGGTCCTCTGGCAAACTGTTGTTCCCTGGTATTCCAGAATTATATTTTCCAGCCGCAAAGTTGGGCTTCAAGAATGACCCGACATGTGTTGAAGTACCATAGGCTCTCATGCCAAGCTTACGAAGCGTCGATAGCTTTGGAAAAATATCGCCGTAACCAACGAGTAAAACGGTGCATCGGTGTTCCCTTCCGGCCTCCAAGAGGTTACACGGCTACGGGGAGGAACTCCTACCAGAGTACACCGCTAAAAGCTGGTATAAATCTGATTGCTGCCCTTTCCAAGCCTTGTCACTTTCGCTCTCTCTTCCTTTCCCTCCTTCTCTTGCTCTCGTCTTCCTTCGTAATGCCACACACAGAGGGCGTTTTAGTGAATGCAGCTGCGTATGGCTGATATGGGCCCACCGAGCCACCCACAACAGTTGAATGGATATCCACTCGATGAGAATCTAACCGAGGCCGCCGAAGGCACTTTCAAGCTTCAACGAGCCTTTCAATTCGTAGACACTAGTCGTCACGTAATTTTTGCGCTAGTAAGGTTATGCTATACGTATTTATTGAGCCCATGATAGTGCTAGAAGACGATGAGGTTTAACCTTCTAATTTCACAAAAAGCTGATTAGTTATCAGGCTTAAACAAATCTTAGAGTATCTTCGAAGATGGAGATGATTTTTGAAGTATATTGACCAATATCCACCGGCCGGATGAGCTGCTGCTGAACATTATTGATATTCAAAACTGCTGCGATAGCTGAGTGGCTATCAGTTGTGCACAAATCCCTCAATTTGATTCCTGAAATGCATTTGTCATCAAGATACTAACCAATGGACGAAGAACGAATGAATTGAAGAATTGTGCTCGAAATTTCTAGAATTCAACATCAGGGTTGATAGTTAATGAGTTATCAGTTTTCGTCGTCAGAATCCGCTCAATACGACAACACGACGTAATCAAGAATGCAATTCTTGATTACGTCGTCTTGATTACGTAATCAATTCTTGATTACGTCAATTCTTGATTACGTAATCAAGAATGCAATTCTTGATTACGTCGTCCATGATGACACGAATGGCGGAGTAAATGGTGTCTGGGTGTTTTAATTTCGGATCGACATATAATTGCCAACTCCGGTAGGACTTACCGTCAACACGTACCGAAACCCTCATACTTCATTCTCGGACACAGGATCGAGCCATTGCTTCTTTATCGTCCGCGGTGATTCGCTCGTGAGGTGAGCATTGGCCTCGAGAAATTGGAGAAAGAGAGAAATAGGAATGAGAAACGTCGACCTCTGGCGGATCCTTCCGAACCACACGGATTTCCGTAACTTGGTGGCTGAGAAGGTTGGGCCGAAGAAGACTAGAGCAAACGGCCGAGGGCGAGAAACGGGATGACGAAGGTGGCCGGTCCCGGGTGATGGATGGTCGACCTCCGCCCTGCGACAGCCGCCCATTAGTTCCCATCCGACGTTCCACACCGGCACCTACGCCCTCCAACACACTTCCCCTCTCGCCCCTTCCCTTCATGGCTTACACGCCTTCGGTAACGATGAGCAATTCGTTGAGGGCTGACAATTGTTTGTTCTTGCTGTCTTTTGTGTGCATGCACTCACTTCAATTCCCGCGTCATCGTTAGGTCATTATTGGACCACCAATGGCAACGGTTTCACGGATAAGTAATTGATGGATGTGATCCTGCAGGACGACCGATCAGAGTTTTTAGGAGATGAGTTCACCCAGTAGAAGGAATTGGTACGGTGATTTCTTTATTGATCTATGTACGTGTAGATAAAATAAAAAAATCACCCCCTGACTATGTATGTGTTGCACAATGAGATTGTTACTTCAATTCTTTGAGACAAGAAACAAAAACTACATGATCAATATCAGATGGTGTTCAGAGCGAACTCATGCTGTTTATACACTCAACAAATATCACTCTTAAACAATCTTCCGGAAATTAAAAAATAATACGATTCGAGCAAGCAACGTTGAATGAAACCCCGTTGAATAGGCTTGATCTCCGGTAACATTTAACATTCGCCTCCAATGAAAGCAACGCTGCGTTATTTTCTCCGTTAGAATTAATTGGTTTAATTACAACGGAGCAACACGTTCGTAGGAACGGTCCCGCGGAGACACATATCGGCTACTCACCCCTTAACGTACCAGCCATCTCCCAACCTGCCTTTGCTCGTTTTGAAACTCTCGGTGCACCCGATGTGGCATCCAGCATTGTCCAAAGAGGCAGACGGATGGGCAGTTTCATTGTCCGCATTGTATGCCAAGCCGGTCCATGTTCTCTCTCGCTTCGCATCCGGGAGAGCTGTCCGACAATCGAGCAGACGGCTGTCACGAGATAAACTTCAACGTCAATCGTATGTAGGTTTGCATCCTGTGCGCATGGTGTACAACAGGAGGAGAAACAGAGAGGGAGAGAGAAAGCAGGAGACAGAGCGGATATTCAGAACCGCCAATATCGCGGTCGCGCGTGCTATTCAATTTTCAATATATTTCAGCACCCGATACCTCGCGAACCCTCTGTGAAATCGCGATGAGCAGCAACGGCATCGAGACTTTCTGGGTGTGAGTGATTGACGGACTCGGGGGCTGATCGACTCGCTTTTGTCGCTGCCATCAAATTCAACGATCGCACGAATGTGTCACTGGATATTTGCTACTAAATTTTCCAACTTGTGTACGAGTAACTAAACCATATTGCGGAAAACGCAAGCACACCCGCTCAGAACATGGAACGATCGAAGACATTTTTATTCAGCTGGAACTGAAGGGTAACTTCCCTTGATGAATTACCGAACTAGGCATCCATGCCGAGAAACTTTTTCCGAAATAATTCCTTAATAAGTCAGTAAACGTGAAAGGGGAGAATTAGCCCATTTTTGAAAGTGGAGGAGGTTAGGCAACAGGTGAGAAAATTGAATTAATTGGAAGTTCCTGTGTACGTAAATTATTTGAAGATATGCGATGCAGGGAAATTGAATATCCCACCAAGTCGGGTAAATTCTAAAGTTACCTTTGACCGCTTTCACGGCAGATTTTTGTTTCGTTTCAACTAGTCGAACGAACGAAATGGTATTCCATTTATGGAAATAGTTTTAACTTGAAATTATAAAAATACAATTTTCATTGTACATTTTCATAGTCTAAAGTTTTAACTTCAATTTGCAACATATATTTTATTGAAATCGCAATAATTGACCATGTAATATCAGTTCTCGTCAAGAATAACATTATCCACTCGTGGAAGTCCCCCAAAATTTATTCTCTCGATTCATTTCATATTCTGACAGAGCTATCACATTTCCGATTGTCTGAGCTTCATTACAACATGTTTATTTGTTGGTTTACAGCAAATTTGTTAACATCTTTCTTCTAGCGCATTTTTTGAAATAATCGAAAATTAAATCAAACAGATTTGCGTTTTCATATTCGTAATTTTCAATATTTCGAAAAGTATTTGGCCACATAAAAACACAAAATATTAAATTCACAAATATACATTTATACGTTCATATTATTATAATATTATATAACATTCAAATAATTACATTAATAATATTACATTGAAATTTAAACATTACAAATTTCTATAATGTATTTTCTTATTTATCATTACATCATATTATTTATATAACGCAATTAAGGTAAATAAATTCCACATCAATATTCCCCACCCAGAAAAAACTTGACGCTAACAACTCAACTTAACCCTGTCGACCAATTGTACGTAAGATCCCGAACTCGTAATCGTGATTTTCTCATCAATAAAGAAAATATTTAAAAAAAAAACGTTTCTTGGCTCTCAGGCTTATTGAAACTCATTAAGAAAACAAGTTAAACAATCCGAATACTAATCAAATATGCAACGATGACGAAAGTGCGATAAACTAGGGTTTTACGTCATTGAGAAAAAGTCATCAAATGGGAATAAACCTATTACTGCAAGTGCTCTATCGACGAGTAAACACAAGCGCTTATTACTCTGGTATCGTTAGAACGTCCTGATACTCGCATGCACCATGTATTAAGGGGGATTCAATTGATAGCCAATCGTAAAATCCGCCGTACGTCTCTCGTATTGAATTTCTCGTTTACGTATCTCCGCGAGCGACGATAAAGAAAATAGTGAAAACTGTGGATAGCCTCCCCGTTTAAATGAAACTCGTACCTGAAACGAATTAACATAATCCAGATAGAATTTCCATCCGCGTATCGTGTCGATGCAATATAGACTATGGATAATGATACGTGTTGAGAAAAACACGCAGATATGGGTAACCTGGCATAGGGATTGTATTACACTCGCTATTTATATTAAAAGCGTTTTGCTGACGATACGACGATATAGATAGACACCTAATTTCCTTATTTCTCGTTCGTTCATTGTTCTGTCACACGCGATGGGGAAACGTCGGGCAATAAAACAGCCCCTCCCTTCCCTCTCTTCATAGCCACGTCATGCTGCGTTCTTACTAATAGCGCTTTCGTGTATGCGCTATTACTATTATTTATTGTGATGCGCCGTATCACATTAAACTCGAGCTTTTGAACGCTGATAACTCCCTGAAGTAATTGCGATATCGGCAAATGTCGATGTATATATATTCTTCCATTTTGTAACATAGTTTGGTGGAAAAAAAATGAAAAAAAAATGATCACTCATACTGGACAACCTATTTTTCCTTTCGAAAGTGAAAAAGAATTATTTAAAGTTAACTTCGACGATGCTGAAACGTTTTTTTGTGCTGAATTGTGCTTAATTCTTGTTGAATGGAAAAAAGTTTTTTTTTTTTAATTAACGAAAGCTTATTAAAAATTAATCAAATCATAGATAACTATAGGATAAATTAGTAATACAGTATTTATGGCATGTCGAAGCCGAATTCGAAACGACAAGATAATTAACCCGTCATCCCACGTCGTCGACACGAATGACCCACCTTTACAGACGACGTTGTCTCATTAAATACTTTAGTAAAATGTGGTTCTTTCGAAAAAAATTAGCGCAATAATCCTTAAAACTTGCAGAAAACAAATTGGAGAATATTTGGAAAACAAAGTTTTTTTCTTCGGAGTATAGGTGAAATGAAGAATCGTTCGGTGGACATGTATCGACCATCATCGACTGATTTGTTGTTCGAATTACGTTCAATAAATGATATTTTGTAGGTGATAATTTTATTTCAACATAATGTGACAGAACAAAAATGTATATTTATAAATATTACATCCTAATACACACTGACATGTATAATTTTGTCCATTTTTGCTCTTTAAACTTAAGCACTTAATATTAAATCAATTGACATCTTTTTTTTCTTGAAAACTACATTTTTCAGCTTTAATTTGCCGCTTATTGAATTAATTTAAGTGGATTTATGCCGAAGTTACGATTTTTTAAGTACAACCCCTACTTTTCACCAGATTGCTCCAGATATAGAAAAACAATATATCAAACAAATTTTGTGCCGTAGTATTATGATTGGTACATAACGTAGAAGGTTTGTAGCAACAGCAGGAAATTTTTCAGATTTTTTTTACCGTAATAAATTAGTTAACTATCGGCCGGACATAAATGACCCACGTTTACAGACGAGAGGTGCAAAAAAAACCATTACAGATGATGGGTTAAGTGCATATTTCATCATTTCAACCCATCATTGAAATGATGAAAATATTTTTAAAACAATATGATTAATTTAAAAAGATGTCATGAAAAAATAAGCCTATGACGAGACTAGGCGTAAAAGTCATAGAATGGGTCAGCTTTTAGAGAATTATTAAAAAAAAAATAAAAATAGTGATCATCTTTAAGAAGAGGAGTTTTTATTTTCGAACGAAAAATAAGCATCCCAGTATAATTGATATTTTTTAGCGTTCCGTACCTCAAATGGAAAAAACGAAACTCTTATAGGATTTCTTTGTCGTCCGGCCGTCCGTCTGACAGTGTCAGGACCCTTTATCTCGGGAACGCGTGGAGGTATCGAGTTGAAATTAAAACCATATACTCAGATCCTTGAGGCTCTGAAAAAATCAAATTTCTAAGTTAACGTAAAAAGAAGATATGGCCGTTTATGCCGCAAAAAAACGTATATTTCAACTCTCAAGGGAATCATAATTTATAGGGTATTCTCTGTTTACCTAGTACTATGAAATTTCGCAAGTAATAATGTCTGATACTACAAGTATAAGGAAAAATCTAAAAACATTTTAATAAAATATTTGAAAAATATAATCTTTATTTAAAGTACGTAATGAATCTACAAGTCTTTCTACAGATTTTTCTAAACTAAATTAGGTATCAACTGTTAGTATAACTACAATTTCTTATAAGTAATTATAGATTTTAGAAACTGAATTTCGAGAAAAACTGCGAGCCTCGATTCCTAAACTATTTGTAATATGTACCTACAAATTTGTACGGAACCCTCGGTGAGCGAATCGGTCTCGTACTTGTTTTCATGCTAGCATGCTTCAAAATGATTTAAAAAAATATATCGAAGTTAGCGTCTGAACGTTTCCAAAACTTTCGAAAACGATATTTTTTTATAAAATTATAACGCGCAAACAATAAGAGATAAACCTCTAAAAATTACTTCAGATACTTCTTTCATAGGATACAATTCTATTTAAGAAAAATATTACGATAGTAAAAGATGGCCGAGGACACGAGCAAGAATGGTATGGTGTGGTTCATATATAATACAGAAATTATTCATCCATAGCGAAAAGATTAAAAAAAAGCAGCGTTGGTTAAAAACCACAATGATGGTGAAGACGTTATCATAGCAGGCAATGGATGCCAATAATACGATGCTGATAGTACAAAAAGTTCCAGAAAGTGTAAGTGCGATGTACAAGAATGCGAAAAGTATAAAATTTCGTACACGGTGGATGAGCAGAAGGACGTAATCGCTAAAAGATCTCATCGGAGTAGGTAATTGCGTTGGAGGGTGTTCGACACACACATAGAGAGAGAGTGAGAGAGAGAGAGAGAGAGAAATAATCAACAGACTCCATATGAACATTATACGCGTTTGTTAATTATACTCCATCTCGAGACGATGATGCAAATACCTTTTAAATTGTCGACGAGTATATGAATTACGATGCTCGAAGTAGCGCCAAGAAGTTGCGAGCCCAGCGCACACACATGCATAACACGATGATATATTTATCGCAATAATGCTTTTTATCACTTCAGCCTGGTCGGATAGAAAAAGAAAATCATCAATCATCGCTGCATTGCCCCGGTCACATCATTCTGAGAACTATATCTCTCCGAGTTTACAACTATTTTATGCACGCGCGTATATACCTGTATATGGATAAATCGTCATTCGCGATCGCGGCCAATCATATATTTTAGCGAACGCCTCCGCGAGCACTTTTCTCGTACAAGACGTGGGGTAAGACGGCGGGTTTAATACACGTGCGTACACACGTGAAAAGCTCGTATAATACGATACGACGGCCATAAAAATCCCATCTCGTCCCTGAAACTTAATAATTCGATATTTTTGAATCTCTTATCGCTTACCTCGTAAAGTTGCTCACGCATCGGCTTCACTTCGTCGTCTGCCCTGCACTCGCTTGGCTATAGTGAAGTTTGGACATAAAGGAACGTCCATGGGGAAATTTTATCGTAGAGAGTGGATGATTACTAACAATAGAATTCACGGTCCAGAATCGCAGTTTTCCTCAGTACCCATCTATCCTTCTGCAGGTTCTAAAGCTACAGAATTGAAATGAATATAGTACAAAATAAAAGATTGCAATGCTTTTGTTTTCTCCAAGATTGGAAACGTCTCAAACGTGGTCTGAGAATTGAAAGGGTTTGAAAGCATATGAATCCTGGAGATGCTCGATTCCATTTTGATGTCGAATCAGTTGCGACTCGAAGTGCACCGAGTATTAGATGAGAAAAAGCCAGACCGTCGAATCAAGATCGAATAGCCCCAAATGTATAAACACTCATAAATAAATACATACGATACGGAGAGATCTCGAGCTCAATGTAAATCAACCAGACGAGTCCGTTCTTCTACAAAAGAAGCTGTTGCGAGCGATTAACCGAGAAGATAGAAGTCCCAGGGGAGTGATGAACATGGTTAAAGGGATGGTAAAGGGGGAAGAGCCGGTGAAGGCCGCAACCAGACATTATGGATGCCATCCTCGTTTTCGCGTTTGGACTTTGGGAGAATCGTTCCCGCAGCGTTTTGTGTTCGTTCGTGTGGCCCTCTCGCATCTCTCGGGTCGTTGAGATAAAGCCGATCATAAAAGATGTCAACCCATTCGCGAGAGCTTGGGAAAATACACTGGCCGTTTCGCGGCATCTGATTCGCTTAATGGCGCTCCCTATCTCATCGTAAATAGCCTCCGGTCCGTGTCTCTGTATGTTCGCTTTGCGAGAAAGAGTTTCCTACTCTTCTTCTGCTTTTGGACCAATTTTTTTTACCCGGTCCGCTTTTTGCTTGCCTCGCTCTTGATTTTCGCTGAGTGCTCAGGGTGCACGTGCCCACACATATTGGCATATCAAAAAGTTGGTAACACGGTGTCCAAGTAATGGTCGTTTGTACGCGGGATGAGCGAGAACGAACGGATGAAAAGTACTCGTCTGGTGTATGAAACGACCGTCAGGGCTCAGGTATGGGCGCATCGACCCCGGGAAAACAACTTCCGCGATCGTTCGCGATCAGAGGTCGGCTAGGCTTGCCATACGCTGATGTACACGTAAACGTGGCTGTACTTTTGTCATTAAGTATACGTTGATGCCACTGAGGTATATTCCCTTCTGTACGACGGGGCCGTAACGGTCGAATGTGGTCTCTAGTTTCCATAGGGGGAGAAAAAAGGAATGCTTTTGTTCGTATGAGTCGTCGATAATAGGTGAAGGTCAGCGACCTTTCGTTTGGATACTTGGATGGTTGATCCCCACGCAATATATGAAATCACTGACTACCGATCGTCCGTTTCATTTTCTGATATCAATACCATTTAAACATGGCAGTGTAATCTGTATTGGCATTGATTTGATCAATTTTCCTGTGCCCTTCTGACAGGACCTTATTGCAGTACAAAACCATTTGTCTTGACTCTGAAAGTAACAAAGAAAATGCTTAAGTATCGGGCTTGAGGTAAATGTAGGTTTGATTCGTCAAGAACTGAATTGATTATCGGTGATAAAAAGGGACTTTATTTGATAAGTCAAATTCAACATGATAAGCGACGACGAAAAATGGCAATTGTGTTAGACAGATCCGGCAAACAAAAAACAGGTAGCGTATTTCACGAGGTCTGATACCCTTGCAGGAAGTTGGAGAGTGTACAGCTGTAATCTTCGGGAAAGCTTGCTATGATTCCATTTAAAGTGAGACAGATTAAATTGAGAGAGATAGGGCCATATAGAAAGCCTTTATATCGGAGAACGGTTAAGTGATATGGTCCAGACACATGTCTGATTTCACGGTTTTCTCGTTCCATCTTTCGTTCGCTCTCTCCCTCTCTCTATCTCTCTCGTTCTGACTCTTCGTGTATTATTCACCACGTCATATGAAGCGAGTCTGCGGAGGTATATATTAGTAGGGCATTTGCTACGAGAGACGTAAATCGCTTCACGAAAGAGCCCACTTTGGCTCTGTACAGCGACGATATGTTTATGGATTCTCGAATACTGCCAAATCCCAACTGTCGAGCAATACAATTCTGCGCCTTTGCTTTTCTCCCTGTACCCCTCTCAATTCGTCGCTTCAAATCTTTTTGCTATAAAACAAAATTATCGATATACAGGTGCAGAAGTTTTTTAGATAGCTGCAATCCCTAATTTTTATACGTTGTTTATCAACTTTTTGGGAGATGTTCAACACTTCGAATAGAAAATGAATCATAACGAAGATTTTGTAGCACTACATATTTTCTAATTCGTAAAAACACACGGTTTCGCTCCAAACCCAACTTTATCCTTTCTTCCATTGGGAAGGAAAATTTGTAGAATATATTATGTAGAATTTACAGTTCAGAATATTTTACGTGATTACAGTACTGAAACAATTCCATAAAGAGAAATCGAAGCATAACAGTTTATTCCATGATGTCATCCATCAGTTAGCCAAAAAATGTTAAAAAGTCGGTATAACAAACGATGACAGTTATATTCAATGAAACAGCTTTTTCAAAATAATTGAATACTTTTTAATTAAAAAATGGAAGTTTCATTCTAACAAGCTATTACATTTTTTTAGTTAATTGCAATACGGACAAATATATACTGTATACGTTCGGCGGGGTAGCGTGTAAAGTCAATGTAAATTACTGGCGCACAAAGAGAAGCGCAGTGGGTCCGATGAGAAATCGGCATTTTAAAACGATCGACGATCTTCGCGGTGAACGGTGTCGCAAGCGTCGTTAACGTCTTTGCCCCACGAACTCGAAGAAATAAGTTGATATATTTTTTCCCTGCCACCGTGCGGTTCGATTTGAAAGCTCGAACCGCGAAACCACCCGTTGTGCGCAAGGCCACATAATTTATCGTCAGCGCGAGTGTGAGTCACGGTCGTATGTACAACGACCAAATATATTCGACGACGATGAGGCTCCGAAATAAGAGAACAAGTTGACGGAAAAATGGTGAAAGAAATGTAGTGAATTGGATATCTGAGAACTTTACGCGAATCGGAAGTAGCGCGTGAAAATTCAAAAACTCATTGAGGACCACCATACGAGAAGGAGGCATTAATGGCCTTGAATAAAATATGCTATTGCTTTTTGGAATAAATATAGAAGTAATCATAGTAGCAGGCTGTAGAGAAATTTAATTAGAGCTTTGGTCAGGTTCATATAGATTTTGCCTAACTTTATTAGGTCCCTAGGACTAGAATGCTCTGAATATTAATAGAACAATTAAAAATTACTACATTTGCTGTGAATAGTAACAGAAAATAAAAATTACTAAAAATTATGCTATATATTAACAGAAAACAATCAAATGACTAAAAATTACTGCGAATACTAACAATCAATTTCTTTATAAGCTGTGAAGAAGAAATTTTATTTTTAGTTTAAGAACTGTAATCATAAGTTTTCTTTCAATCTGCGATTCCAGACTTTTATGGTGAACCTTACACTTCAATTTCAGTTGCCTCAAATGACAAGCGATTTTATTGAATTTTTGCAGCAGTCTCATCGCTTAGGTATTCCACTTATGAATTTATACAAACGAAACCGGACATGGAAGTCACAGCGGTAAAAACTTACGGCAGACGTCTCTGTCACAGAAAAATGCTATACATTCATTTTTGCAGGGGAAACGTCCGCTTCTACTTCGCATCTGTATCACTTTTTTCTTCAATGTTCCTTACTTTATCGAAAGATTAAAAAAAGAATCGTGAATATATTTTTTCCCGAGCTTCATATTACTGGTCTTTGGCAGCCATGTTTACTTTATAACCATCGTAATTTATTCTTTATAAAAGCATTATCAGATATCGATTATTGTTGAAAAAAAATATGTTGATAAAGCGAAGCGTACAATTATATTAAATGTGATAACATTCTAACACTCAATAATTAATATCTCTGAGAGCGCGAAAAGTGTTGTTTAATAATAGGTCGAAATATTTTATTCAGTAAATGTCAATGTTTCGCCCAGAAAAATATTTTGTGTCAGGCTTCGATCATACCTAAAATTAAGAAAATCTGGTCACAATACTGCGCACGTATAAACCAGTGCCCCCATTGTTTTCCCCAAAACTTAGTGCAATTTTGTTGGCCCACGGTAATCACTTTCGTGTCACTCGCATTCGTGACGTTTCCGGCGTGCCGCAGGGCGAGTTTCAAAGTGAAAGACAACCGCAGACATAAAAAAAAAGTAACGAGTTTCTCGTACATCCGTGGCTGGCCGCACATACGGCTCTTTATTCATAGGGACCGCGTGCGTCACGCTTGCGAGACGACTCAATTTTCTATATTACATCATAATCGAATGATTCGCGGTAGATGCGCGCGCGATTCACTCGCGCTGCTTGCGCGATTCGTCATGATCGTAATCATTATAAATCTCCGAGATATTATGTGCGCCGCATTAATTATTTATAAGGGATTTGTACTGCGATATAAAGTTTCACAATCGTGAGTTATCGTACTGTATTGCGTTGTGCAGTCTGGACTGCGCGCATCTACAAACTTCTCATTAAAACGCGATGGTGTTTCGTTGAGACGATAAATGGTACCACATTTGACACTAATCGCGGAGTTGAGTAACTTGCGCGAAAGTACCTTTGGCATTTGGTATATACGCACAAAAACGTGTATATATATATATATATATATATATATATATATATATATATATATAAACACACGAGGTGTGTTAAAAAAAATAAAATACCTTATCAAATTTCACAGACTACGTACATTCGACTTTCAATTTTGTTTAGTGCTATGAGCTCAACATATGTTGATATTAATCAGTCGCTTTGCATATTTAGTTTGTTTTTGATAGATATAAAGATTATACGTGTTTTGGCGTACTTTAGCGATTCTTTGCTATTGAAAACGATGATGTACCTGCTCACGCATTGTTGTTTGTGACTTTTTTCTGTTCCCAAAATTGAAAAGGCCCATGGAAGGACGAAGATTTATCACGATTGAGAAGATAAATACCGTATCGCTGGGAGAGCTCGAGGCCATACCAAAAAGAGAATATCAGAAGTGCTGTGGCACACGTGTATTATATCTGAGGGGGATTACTTTAAAGTGGATAAAATAGATATTGATTCGTGACATATCAATTACAAACTTTGAAGGTTATTGAAGATATCTATTAGATACTCAAGAAATTTTACAATTTTTGAATACCCATCCAACAATATCTAAAAAAATCGAAGTTTCAATGGAACGTACCAAATTAACTCTTTGAAGCACACATTTTTCCTTACGTGCAATCAGTTCAAAGTTTTGTACACGGGAGTTTTCGAGGTCACTCATTACAAATGTGTACTCATGATTTGAAAACTCAAGATGGCGGATCTAAGATGACGGACCAAAATGCTCAAGGTAGCTTAATGAAGATGAAACTCCATATGGAGGGGTCTTTTGAGTCGTTAAATTTGAATCTCAGTTAGAAATTGAACAATAAAAATGGCAGTTTCAATGTATGATAATGAAACACTAATCTGGCTTGGTCACTGATACTAATCTGAGCTCATGATCTTAAAATAACTGATGAAATGAAACATAAGATTCTTTTGATGGAGAGAAAACTCGGTGCTTTGGGGTTATTGAAGTCACTAATTTTGAAATCAGTCAAAATATATAAATTTACAAAGTTCTAAATTAAAAATTAAGATATGTTCTAGACTTGAATAAAAGTCATTACTTCGAGCATTTACACATCACACATTACAAACCTGAATTCGACATGCAGACATTAGACGTATTGAACCAAACTAATAATTGTAGTCTTTAGGTACAAATGAATATAAAAAAGTGAAAAATCATATAAAAAATAAAAAGGCAAAAATATTGAAAAAATAAATGAACCAATTATGGAGCTAGAAACTCGCTACGTCCTCGCCGTAGCGAGTTATTTCCGCTCCGTTCCTTAGCTCCGAGTAATGCTTAAACCGTAATTCTATTAGATATTTAGTAAGACAGAATCAACATATTGAGCAACTCCGATATTTTAGTCGTTCCAATAAAATCTCCGGTTTTGGTCCGCCATATTAGACTCGCTATTTTGAATTTCTAAACTTTGAGCTCGAATTCGTATTCAGTGACCCAATAACTTCTCGGAACTCATTTTTGGTGTATGGTTTACCTGCTAGACTCGGCACAATTACATTTATTGTCTAAAAACGTTTTTTTTGTACCGTAGCGACCAACATCCACTAACTGCAACATAAGTTCTTAATAGTGATATCGTAATAACAATAGATCTCCTAACATCCTAAATAGACATTTACATTTGTCGTTACGCGCTTAAAATTTTATAATTCAAGATTGTTATCTTAAATAAAAAAATTTTTGGTGGAAGTTGGTGACATACGAGTATGTCACTATGCTTCAAAGGATTAAGGAATGACAGCTCTCCGTAGATCTTATCTTATTTATCACTGAGAAATCTCAGTTAAAAAATGTCAGCTACTTTTCTCATCCTACCCACATTTCACCGTCAACATTAATATCCCTACTTCTGGCAGAGAGTAGCAATCGATTTAATAGATCCAGGTAATCGTTGCAGAGAATAATTGAAAGGTAACCTTTGCGCACTTAGATATCCATTATCGTACTTCTCTCACATTTAATCCTCGTTCTTTCGCATTGGCACGTATATTGGCGAAATACAGAAGTAGAAGAAATGAGAAATGAGAGAAACGAGAAAAACGATGAACGAGATGCGATAAAGAAAGCGAGTTGATCCCGATTTTACTCTCTCGCCTACGCATACATATGTCTATACGCAGCGTACATTCACGAACCGATTCCCAAGTCATTCGAACCTGTCGTTCAGACTCGCACTTGTGACTTATCACATCGCATGGCAAGATTGAACGGCATTTACGCGCCTCGACGTCTCGGTTTATTTCTTTGATTTTCCTTTTCCTGTGCGCTTGTCTTTGTCTTCGGCTAACGGAAACGATTTTTTCACCGATCGCTTCGGGCACAAACATTATGTTGTCAGCAAAAGAAGATATCGCCAAGATTTTTGCTTTCTCTGGTGAACCGAGATTTGGAGCGGAGAAAAGACAAAATATTTAGAGACGTGACGCACGACAAAAAAAAGTCGCTGAGAAGAGAAAAACCACCGAAAATCTCGCGAAACGTGAATGATAGAGTAAATCAAATGCAGTATGTCCAGTCTGCAATGTAGTCTGGACGCCAACAAAAAAAATGGTTTTTTGCACGTTTGAAAAGAAATTTTATATTATGCTATTTACAAAAGCTAATATTTGTACTCGATTGCTCATCCTAAATATACGTGTTATCTATTCGCAAAGATCTTGGGAATGATATTAACAATAATTTGGTGTGAGGTATACAAATACTTTTTTAAATCCACTGCATACCTGGGAGAGAAGCAAATTTGATGATATTCCACTTAAAGAACCTTGCCCATTAGCCCAACGGTCCCATATTCGAAATTATTTAACCCGAAACGTTTTCAAAATCTCCTATCAGCCAGCGTAACTGTACTCATAAGTCCCAAAAATCAACAGGTACGTGAAAAAAGTAATAAAAATGACTTCAAAGCAAGCAGAGGACTCAATAGCTACCGTTGACTTGATAAAACGAGTTCAAAATATCCTTGGCCTCTATATATGAATATAGCGAACGAAGTGTGAGGATATACCTGTATTTTGCGTCGTAGAGTTACATAGAATCTGCTGGATCGTCGTGAGGTCTCGAGGCTTGGGCAACAAATGATTAACAAGCGAGATAAAAACAGGACACGATGTTAATGCGACGTAACGAGCCTGGAGAGCCATAGAAAGAAAGAGAGCGAGAGGGAGGGAGAGAGAAATATCCCGTCGTGTCGGGCACACCAGGAACGATTTTGCGATGCTCCCGCTCCGGCTGAGCTACAAAATTTATCTACACACGTATAAATACGTACAACCGGCCTTCCAGCCAGTATCTAACCGTGAAAGACGTATAGGACAGGTTGTACTGGTAACGACGTGGGATGAGACACAGTGAGACGCACACGCCTAGGGAGAAAATACGAGAGGAGAATTTTCTTCAGCGGTTAATCGATTCGGGCTCGATCGATCGATCGATCGAGGCGGCCCATCGATAACGATCGGACAAACTCCGGAGTGCACAATAGCTCGCGTACTGTTTTGTCCGCAGGTGGTAAACGAACGCCGGCGTAACACGGCCGCGAGTTTCACTTTTTTTTGGGCACCCTTAAGTCCTGGAAAGCATGGCGTCATGAAAGGGTACAAAGAAAGTGGATGTGTAATGAATTTTTGCGTTCGGACGTGATTGGACGTCCGTTCAGATGCGTAAGCTCGATGTTTCCCAGCTAAAAACCCATCCCGCTTCCTCAGGCATATAATGCACTCCGCAAGTGTTTTCGACGGGAAGCACGAGTGTAATAATGTGCCTGGTTTTATCGCCGCTGTAATATGCGCCAAGGTAAAGCTGGAGGTAAATAAACAAAACGAAAGTATTGATATATTGCTGGATAAATACCACAACAATCATCGAAATTGTTGAATATTTAGGGAATTATATTACGCGTCTCTGCCTCGAGATAAATCCTACTTGATATCAGTAATTTCGCGCAATTTAACTTTTTTCAGATAATGATAATGAAGATAAAGAATTAATAGCGAATAAAGAAAATAATCAAAAACGGCAAAAATCCCAGAGTAAGGAACGCTGTAAATAAAGAATGACACGCACTGCAATCCGTAAGAAAATTTTTTTACGGGAGCTATTTTTCACTCAGCGCCAAAATTGGGGAACTCGAATGAGTAGCGCTCATTAGTGGAGATATTTTTCACACCCGTCCACCTACACCGACCATATATGAATATTTTATGCATGGTGAGCTATGTATCCAACATATACAGGGTGTCCCACGGAGGAATGTCATCCGTGAAATCGGGAGTTGGGAGTGAAATTCTAAATCGATTGATTCAGCATGTATGGTTCTCGGATTAACCCCTGAATTGTTATTAATTTTTAGAGGCGGCCAATCACGCGCGCCCGTTGAGCGAGCTTACGTCGGTGAGCGACACGCACGTGATGTAGTGCCCAGCGGAGTACTACCCCCATCATGCGGACACTCCCGCTCGTAGATGTGAGCGGTTGCATGTGGGAGTGTGTGTCTGTACGTGCTTTCGTCGTATGGAGCGACGGAGACGGCACTGTCAGTGTGTGCGCTCGAATGTAGTAGTGCGATTCTCCTTGCCATTCTCTCCTTCAGCCATTCTCTACGTGATCAAAATTACTGGCCCTTATGAGGGCCGTTGTGTATTGTGCTTCATCGCGGATGCTTAAAACGCGGCACGACGAAGAACTGCGTTTTTTTTTCTTTTTTGAGACGCACAGGCTACATATCCAGACGAGATGCTATTCGGTTAAAAAGTAGAAAAACGGTTAAAATTGGTTAAATCTCTCCAAGGATCTAGCAGAGATCTAAAACCAACATCAACAATTCAAAGCCCCAAATATCCAAAAAAAAAACATTATATGCACGAAAATAAGCTACACGTCCATCAAACTTTCCAGGGGCCAACTTCAGAAGAAAAACACATCTCAAAGTACTTACAACCCGAACAAACGTCACTACTAGAATCTGTGAGTACCATCACAGGGAGATTGAAACTCTTAAAACTTCATTGGGAACAAATAACCTTTAATCTCCTCATCCTTAAATGGACGCAAGGAGTACTTATTCCATTCATATCTAAACCAAATGAAGAAAAACCTTCGATAGAACTGAAATGGTCAGAAAGAGAAAAAGAACCAATTGACACTCAAATACATTTATTATTAGAAAAAGGAGCCATTCAAACTTGCAAAGCAAGAAAAAATCAATATAACTGAAAGATTTTCCTAGCTCAAAAACAAGACGGATCCTTTTGATTAATTCTAAGTCTGGAAAAACTTAATGGATTCATAAAAATAAATCATTTAAAATTAGGAAATCGCAAAATTGTTATATAATTAATCACTTAAAACTGTTTCATGGCCTCCATACGGTTACCATCACTAATGTGGTGGCATTCTTAACAGAAGAATTTAAAAAAAGAGCATTACATGAGTCCTTGCGCTCGGTCGGGCATAGCTCTAATTTTGGGACCACATATTGGACGAGATCCAGATATAAAAAGATTCCCTAAGGCAATCACAAGTCTCAGACCTTCCCAACCAAAATACGATTACACTTGGGATCCCAAAATTGAACTCGACAGTATCTCTCAGTTATCAGCTAATGAGGAGTTATCATTAAACAAATTATCAAGAAGAATTTGTTTGGAAGGTCCTAATTACGGGACACAGAATGCAAACGTTAGGATTAATAAAAATTCAAAATATTCATTTCCTAGAAGAGAACATTGAAAACCGAATTCCAGATCAAGTAAAAATACCGGGAATAAACAGGAAACAACCTAATCTCATACTTCCAGTGTTTCACAACGACAAAACTATTTGCGTTGCCCCAAGTTCACCTCTCAGTTCCGGAACGAGTTTCATCGAAAAATGTCGAAAAAACATCTCGTCCGCTACCGGGGTTGAACTCGGGACCTCCCGATCCGCTGGCAAGTCTCTGATCCTTAACCAATGGATCAGATAATAAAACAAATAATTAATTAATTAATTAATCATTTTATTAAAAGTTTTCATAACCTTAAATTGTATTGTTAGTTTCGTTATATAATTTGCAAATAAATGTTTCTGTTCTGTACTTACCTTCAATTATCGTAAAGTACTTTGAACATCTACGATTTGATCTCAAGAGACGCAATTCAAGGATTAAACGAACTCTACTTATAAGTGATGTCTTATCTTGATAGTTTGAAGCGCCTCTTTCAAAGAGATTAGTCTCGCCCTGGTTCTGATAATTGACCTATCGCTTACACCCCAACCATTTTTACGGCAAAACTTCGAACAATGACACGTACGTAATGAAATCACAGATTACATAGAAACCAGCAAAAATTGAGGGTAAAAACGTTAAGGGATAGTCTCAGTGTAAAATTATCAAAAAATTGTTTTTTTTTGTATTATCATATAGTATACACCGTTCTAAACATTCTCTTAAATGTTTAAATCGAAATTTAAATTATTACGGTCGCTACAGCGTTTCTTGTAGAAAGGGAACGGAGCGGGACATTCCGTTTTTCTCGGAATGCTGTTTTTCAAAACGGTGTCCACTCTCAAAGGAAGAGTTTTCGATAAATCTATTTCCAATTTTGAGAGAACATTTTTTATGTCAATCTCTATTGCGCTATCGCAGCTTTTTTTTTAAATTCTCCCATTATTATATACGAAAAACTATCGAAAAAAGGCCAAGGCGGAATGGTGTTTTTCTTTTTCTTCAAACCGCCGCCATTTTATCATATTTAAAAAAAAAACCTCCATAGCGCGATAACGACTTTCCATCAGATTAATAATCTTCTTGAAATTTTTGTTTCACATCAAAATTAGGACCGCAATCGTGGACATCATACAGGACCTTTTTTTTAAGGTGTAATTTCAACAATTTATTTACTTATTATATACTAAATAAATGAACATAAAAATATCATTTTGGACTCGGCATGAATGTATTTATTTATAAAAAGAAAACCAGACCGATTAGTTTATTACAACATAAAAAAAAATCGCGAAAATCAGTGGTTTTTGAAGGGTCACACTGAGACGATTCCTTAAATTGTTTGAGATAATTGGCATGAAGCAGGAGGGCTACGATTTGATCTTCCCGGAAGAGGCGCTTCATAAATCAGGATAGAAGTCAGATACAAGTAAATTCGTTTAATCTTTAATTTATAGTTCTTGATAGAATTATGATATATTAGAATGATATAATAAATATTTATGGTATTTTATAATTTTTTGATAAATAATTTATGAATTACAAACAGATATGGCAGAATATTATATTAGGCTAAGTTTAAAATAAATGCCGTGTTCGACAGTCTATAAAATAGTGAAAGAATTATTATAGCGATTAATCAATCAGTAGTCATTGAAAAAGTCAATATATGTATATGGAGTTTTCATGTAATTATTGATAATAATAAGATGAACCAATCATACTGATCAAATTAAAAAATTGAGGATTTTTTTGTTGAACACTTGGAATAAATGTGCAGTCACTGACAAAATCTCAGTCAAGCAGACGCCAATATCATCGAATTTGACTTCAATTAATACTGAAAGTGGAAAATCAACACTTCTAAGTGTACATTTATTATTAAATGAGCTATTTGTAAGGGCAAACATTAACGACATGACTGAGACTTTTACATTTCTCATGTTGGACTAAGTTTTTACCCCACGATGCATCCAGTAATACTTTAACACTATAACAAACTCGTAAACCGGGACAGTTCAATATTCGACTAACTGGAGAGAAACTTTGTCATAGTTACTCAATTTGTTATCTATAATCGACGAATCAGCTTGGAATGTTTCTTGTTTTCGTGTTTCTCTTTTGCCTTTTACATTTGCAAGCTTGTGAGACAACCATAATGATATTGGAGAACGGACAGTTCGAGTATGCAAATCGTAGAATTTTATTACGAGATTCATAAATAGCAAGCGATCGATTCGTAATATCCACAAGGAGCGAGTGTCTTTGACTCGGCAATCAAGTATATTTACGATCCAACGTATTCGACGTGCCGTATGGAGAGCTCGACGGCACGGGCGATAACGAGCGATCTATAGTTAGGATGATCAGTGTGCGTATGTGCATAATCGTATTTGCGTTCATATCAATCGATAGATCGTTGGCCCTTTCTAACCCTCCAATGACTTCACTCGTTTGCGCCTCTCCGGTGAATCCGATTTCGCGCATTCTATAGAACGCCTACCTTAATTGACGGCTTGCAGGATTCGCCTCGATGCATTTGTGCAATTATGGGCGAGTTTGCGGTCTGCGAGCGAGATACGTTCTTAATTTCGAGCCGACGCAAATGGGGACATTGAAATGTAACGTAAGGTATTCGTTGGAGTTCAATTTAAGTGGATAAAAATATATTTATATACAGTCCGTTTGTGGAGATATTGAAACAATATTTTTGTCACGTAGAATTAATGAATTAATATTTCAATTTATGAAATATATTAATTGATCATTAAAAACTTAATCGCCCTAAAATTTTAAAAAATTTTCCGCGATTTATAAAATAGTGGCATATTTATTTTTACGAATAATTAAACGGCAATGTTAAGTCGCTTAATTAATCGTTAGAATAAGATAAATTTATCATCGAGTAACGATTTCAATTTTTCTATAACAATATTTATTAATAAAAATATTTATTTCAAAAAAATTAAAGTCGTTCCTTGATTATGAAAAATTCAAAAGAATTCTTAAATATTGGAAATACGAATGGACGAAATAAACAATAAATAAAAATTCGTTTAACATTCATATTATATACGAGTATATTTATTTTATTTTTTTTATTACATGTAATTATATATTGATTTTTTATACGGAATTGTATATACATTTATAAAAAATAATTTAATTGATAACATTCTTTGGATTTGTATATGTGATTTATAACAAATAAAACTGTTATTACATAATGAACATCACCAAGCAGCCTTTTAAATTCACAGCATCCATATTGGCTTGCTGTCACGAAATATACGTATTTTGAAAAAAGTTACGTCGACTGTACGGTCCCAGTACATAATTGTCCACCAGATGTTAAGAGGACCCGTTGCGGTTTCGCAGCACTCTCTTGTTCCAAAGCTCGTCAAATTAAACGGGACGAGGATACGAGCCATTCTTCCTTGCTCCTTTTTTCTCTCCTTTGCGTTGTCTTTTTTTACATAAATATTAATGACTCTCATAAATACGCTGCGTCATCGCGTTCCTGCTCGTCGCTCATCAGTCTGACTGCGGCCATCAGGCTTTCCAGTCACGCCAAAAATACTCGAGAAGATGGCGAAAGAGCCGAGCCAAGCCGCGTCGCGTTGTTATCGCGATGTCACTCCAGTTAACGGCCCGCTACGACGACAACGACGAGGACGACGTCGAGCGGAGGTGACAGTGATGTATCGCTGCACTTTGTCTCTCTGTCGCGCATGGACGCTAATCAATGTTAAAGCACGTGACAAGAGAACTAACTTATTTCGAGATGGTGCACACTGTCTATTAAAGCAAATACGAGAGGTATATAGCCACCTAAGTATATAAATGTACTTAACGATCACCTTCTTACATATGCGTATATAAATGTATGTAAGAAGGTGATCGTTAAGACATTCGATGTCGAGGCTGATTCTGATCAAAATTCCATTGATATATAACGTCTGATAGGCGTAATTAATTAGATACATGAAATGTGATTACCCGAACGAACCCAAGTTCGTGGGGCTAGCTGATGTTATGAAATAAACAAGGAGGCTGATACTGATGAAAATTGCGTTGATATAACGTCTAATAGCAATGATCGATATAATACATCAAGTATGATAATCTAAACAATCCCAAATTTTTGTGGTTTGCTGATAGGATCTAAAAAAGAATTTTTAGAAATTCTGCTTTTAACCCTCCGTGGTCAATAAGGTCCAAATGACACCACGCGCAACTTTCATCTAGAGTGAATATAAATTATTGGCGGCCGAGGAAGCTGGCCTGTCCTTTAACGGTGCTTTGGAGTTCCCTTTGCATGAAAATACCACTGCCTGCAGAATTGCGTCAGCAGTTCCTCCGCAGCAGTCGATCTTACAAGACCGTGCGTGAGCGTGATTAGTTTGACCCTCTCTGTAACCAACGCATTATAATTTCGAAAAAACTAATTTCTTTCTGTCTGGGATTACTTCTCGTAATGTAAGTATAAATATGCGAATCATTGAATTTTTGTTTATCGTTTATACGTCAAAAAACAATACCTCCCCAAACCCTCATTCTGTACCAATATTACTACATTTCGCTTCTACAGCGTTTAGAACAGACCCAAGAGCGTCAGTATTCGCAAAAGAAGATCCGATGCGAATTATGCAAACGGTATAAGGCTCATAAAACTTAACAGTTGTGTTCTTGGTGCGGTCGCTCCATATACGACATATACAGAATGTTTATGTGCGTCGACTGTGAAGGAGAAAAGTAAATTTTGTTTGGGTTCGCACACTACTTAATACATTTTGCAAACTAATTTACGTAATAAATCACTCATTTTTCATTAATATTGTTCTTTATTTCCCTCCGTAATAGACCCGCGCCAGATATCAAAATAAATACTTTTTTTTTGAAAGCCCACTATGGAGCTATTTTTTCATAAACTCTGATATCTCGGGAGTATCGCTGTGAAATTTTATTAAAACATATTAAAAATTGCCGGAGGGCTGATTTTTTTAGTAAAACATGGTTTTTTTCAAAAATTATTGCCTCGTTGCTGATTTGTACACCATTTTGAAAATTGGATAAAAAAAATTTCCCATGATATTTTTATGCGGAAAGGTTCAAACCAATATCCTGAATTTTTAGGTGTCGTTGGAAACGATACTGGCAACGTAGCAAATGTTTAAACATTGTTGGGGCCATTCCGGCCCCGTGTGACCAATGCCTTATTTTTAGATAGTGTGACCACGAATGGTTAAATGGGGTAACGTAGAAGTTATATGAAATGTGGAATTGTTTTACGTTAAATAAATGAAAGATCAATTTATATAAATTATCCTTTACGTATTTCAATTTTTTTCTAATTATCTTTCTAATTTAGCGAAAGGTGGTTGAAAGTTATTTCAACAAAAATTTCACGTTCCACGCGGTCGAAATCAGGGATGCAAGCTAGTATTGAAAATAGGCAACGTGCTGAGTACGCATCAGAAGCATCACTTCCGGTTCCCTTGTGAGTTGAGGAGTCATGAAAAGTTAGGCAAGATCTAATTCCGTCCGCCCGTAATTTACCATGTTTTGAGGTGTGACGGTTGTTCTAACGCGTCGAAACAATTCGTCAATCTTCACTTGAAAGAAACACGCAGCAGCAAGAGTAAGTCCGATGGATCAATGTTGTTTCGCAACGTTCACGTCTGGACGAACGATACGACATAATTTAACCAACCGGAATTTCTAGTTTCAATAAGGCTATACGGTTTGTGCAGGTAGCTTGAAGGACTCGATTACTTCGTACACGTTCACTGCCACCAACGTGTCAACTTGGTCAACCTCCCTTGTCGTATGAAATCTGACCGCGTATTTTACCTTGGGGGTTTTTATCGCCAACATTCCATCGACGGTTTGGAATATGGCTGTGGCTGTACCGGGAACAGTATTTGAAGCACTGGCGTGGTTGATTGAAAGCTTGTAAAAGGAAGCGTAGCTCGTCAAATTTCACAATAAAAGCCACAGTGATTTGTAGTTAAGAACGACAGACTAAGATTCAGATAACGCGAAGATCCTGTCCAAGATGTCCTGCCTTTTTTTCTGTTCATTATTGTGTCCAGAAAATCGATATGTTCGAATTTCCTCTTCCAGCATTTCCATGTTTTTGTTCATCAGATCAGGCATATCCTACACGATACACTACTTGCTCACTCATCATTGCTTTCTCGGTCACCGACCCGACATCATGATATTCATGATAGGACGGTCATATATGATAAGAAAGATATGTTTGGGTATAGAAGCGTTGGAACGTTGGACCATCATGTTCAAAAGTGCTAAGATCGTACAGTTTTCTTAATACATAGAATATCTACTTTCACCATCACTAAGGAAATTTTACGGTACCATCAAAGTGGAATGAAAATAATCCTACAAAGAAACACATGTCTAATGAACATTTAACATACATATACACATGGTGAAATTAGCTAAACGGGATTTCCAGATTGACACACTTTTAGAACCAACAAGTGTATCGATTTGGAAATCAATCAAAACATATTTTCGAAAAACATAAATACTCGACGAAAAAATATTTTTTATTAAAAAATGACAATAATGTATTGAGAACCCAAAGAAAACCAAACGATCGAGTGCTGGAATATTATAGGGTTGTTTGGGAAGTCATGTAGGGGTTTTTCATAAGAGAAATCTAGGAATCTTCCGGATATGATCATGAATGGTTTTTGGCACTTTCATTTTCTCTGTACATTCTCGTTCTCTTTTATAGCAGTCGCAATTGGTGCTTTGATATGAATCAGTTTTTTCTTGTAATTATTGATAATAATAAGATTATCTGGATGTATTAATGAAATTGAAAAATTAAAGAATTTTTTGGTAGACAGCTGGAGCTGGAGTGTAGGCTGCGAAAAAACCTTAGCACATGCAATTATAATAAAAATTGACTGCATTTACCATTGAAAGTGGAAAATTAACATTTCTAACTATTGATTTATATTTAAATGAGCTAGTTGTAAAGCTAAACATATACCACACGATCTAAACTTATAAATCTACGATACCCGCTTTTCGAAATAACTTTCTGCCCATCCAGTAATACCTTAACCCGGCGAGACGGTGGCAGGGTATGTCATACCCACCATGTTGTCGTTAAAAATTCACTGTAACTTGTTTCCATTAATGTAAAATAAAAAAAAAATAATTAAATTTATGCTTTTTCTTAAGAATCTATTGTAGTTTCACAGTCAATTTGATAAAAAAGTATATCAAACTCTGCCACAAACTCCTTCTTACCTTTTTTTACCGTACTCCCGCCAGATTAAATGAAGGTTGAAAGTGAACCATTTCAAACAATGCCAAATGTATTCGATTCAGTTGTCGAAGAATCCGTAAAAAAAATCGTGAGAATTACACACTTAAGAACCCACATCACTTTACGACCAACCCAATGTTAGTCTCCACCAGTGATCTGATATACAGGCGTTGATTGTCCCCGTGACGAAATCCTAGATCAACATTTGCCAAAGGCTGCGGCCGGCATAACTCGGCTGGGAAGTGCATTCATCACACGTGTGGATTGTCGTGGTCGTTAGGGGTGCCCTGTGCAAGGGTCCAATGATTAGCGACGTGTGATGTTCGATTCGTAGGCCAGTATGGGCGAGAGTCTTCATCAGGATTGTAGAGAAGGCTTTTGGGTTGAAGGGATGTAGGAATTGGTAGGAAGGCTTGATTAATTCGACAAGTTTGTCAACATGCCTGCAGAGACGCTCCAGTACTAGTGATCCGCGTACCCATTCACTGTAAACGCCTTCGCCCCTTGTATTCCATACGAGCCACATTCCCAGTTACCAGGGTGGAGGATTATACGTGCACGGTTGGCGTGTGTGGAACGAGATGCTGGTAGTTAGATAGGCAACGGATAGAGGACCCCGCGTACGAACAGCACGGTATAATTTACAGAGTGTCGCTGGTACGGCGTGTTAATCGCGTAACACGCCGCTAACGAGGCGAGTATGTTTAGCCTGGAAACTCGAGGCTCTCACACCCAGCGAGGGGCTTTGTCTCTCTTGCTCTGGTTCTCTGCTAGCACACACCACCATCGTGGCTACCCTGTCGCAAGAAGCCCGGTGTAGTAAGCCGGGTGAACCAACCCCGGTGAGCAACCTCTCCTCATATTTCCCGCTAATTGCTGGCATCTAATCTCACCCGTCCCACCTCTTCTCTCGCTCCTCCTACCCACCTCTCCTCCTACTCACTCCTTCATACCCTAATCCGCAGGCAATGATGACTGTGCGCCAGTTTCCGCATCCGTTATCACGGCTAAAGTTCCACCGTACATGGCGTACCTATCCCAACTTGTAGCCTTCTCTTCGACACCCTCATCTTTGCCTACAATCTTCTGCGCACATTCGCCAAGTTTCTCCGGGTCTTTCGCCATCACATTTCGATCGGTTTTTTACGTACGGCGTGATCAACTAGAATCCGAAAGTGGATCGATCCAGTCAGTTAAAAACGGCAGTCTCGCATGGTAAGAGGGTTGGGTAAAAACTCGATCAGCTGTCGTCGATCATTCATTCGGTGATACACAGCCTCCGGTAGCTTCCACATCATCTTCGAAAATGCCGAATGAAAATTACTATCATAAAATGTTCCAACTCACGTTTCGTGGATCGGAGGATTACTCGACCGTGGTCGGATCACTTATAAACCCTGATAACCCACATTAACGTGACAGACTGCTCTCAACCCGACGTATTTCTTAACTCCGCTCTTTCGACGTAGGATTTGCCTCTGCTTTTTAATCCAGTCTCTCGGATGTCGTGCCACTTCAGATTGGAGGAAGAAAGATAGAAAGAACGAATCGTTGGAACGCCTGAGCTAGAAAAAAATGAAATAAAATCTTAGCGGGGGCGTAGATATTTTTAAGAAAATCCTTTCCACACTCTCGTCGCATTACCAGCTTTTCTCTTATTACAGAGAGCGTCGAATCATTCGGGCGTCAGATTTCCATCAGCCACATAAAGGACCGGTCTTAAGGGGTGACAAACGTGAGAAGCGTGTCCACGTCGGATGCCACTTTTACACGGAAATAGACACGTGTGCGCGTCAATGAGTGAATGGCAGGGGAAGAGAGGGGTGACGCAATAACACTACCGTGAAGCCACCAAGAGTGAAATGCCACGTGGACGCGCATCAGTGAGGGAAAAAGTGCGAGCGAGGAACAGAGACGGAAAATCTCGCGAGAAGTATAACCTCCAGCGCGCGAGATAAGAATATCGTTGATTTAGGAGGCAGACTCTCCCGCTGAGCTGCCATGACGAATCGAGAGTCTTGGGGGTAACTCCGAGGAACCGCCACCACACCGAGAATGATTAGTTACGTACCATTTGCCAAGCTTTGCAATCCCGCGGGGGACTTCTTCGCGCGCGTGCGCGCGGGGCATTCCTCGCGCCCGCCTCGGCAAAAGAGAAAAAAACGCCTGACGGAAACGACGAGAAGAGAAATAACGTGCTTATTTTCCTCGTCGACTCTTCCGTGCGATGAGGGCTAAACGAATCTTCTTCTTTTCCTGAATTCTCAGCGTTTCACGCGTCATGTACACGGACACCGGATCCTCAGCTTGACAGACGCTACTCTGTTCTAATGTATTTAACTTGACGCAGGTATTTATTTACCCTTTTTTAAATTGAATTATGCTGATGAAAATAGTAATCTGGGATCAAGTTAAATTATATTAGATATGTAGTGAAAAATCCCAGTCGAAATTAATTCTGTTATTACGTTCATTTATTGGTTTCTTGTCGTGTCTGCCATACGTAATTATAATAGCATACAACATTATATGTTTTACATGATGCAAGATTATATATCTTTTCTAATTACGTAACAATTTGTTATAGTTATATAACATTGTAAATTTAGTGGTATTATTTTTGTGTACGTTGACATTATTATTGATAACCAATAATATTTTAACAATCATCGGTGTTATTAACATTGATAACGCAGTAATATATTCTTCATTTTTAGATTATAACATATTTATCTAGAAAACAGTAACAGTAAGTGGACGATGATACAATAAAAGGAACGTATTATTATATTAATCGGGCGTGTGTACACTATACTTTCGATTGCTCGACGTGTATACTGCGTCTTTTAGGGGACGGTCGGGTTTGGAGAGTTATTTAGGCTTCCAAAAAATCTGACAAAATTATGATGTATGGAAGTGTCTACTACATGGCCCAGCAGCTAACAAATTCAAAAGCTTAAAACTGTTGTTAAGAAAAATGAAACAAAATTAAATACATAAGAGAGAAATTTTAATTTCAAATTTTGACTGTTCCTTTAAAGACCCAGTATACACACGCCAGGTTAATGGAATTAACGATTACGGAAGCTATATTATTATCGTGCTTATTTTCAATCATTGCATCGATAAAATTGACGAGTCTTCCAATTCTCATACTTATAATAATTTTATGAATTTTTTCATTGATAGTTTTCATTATTACTATTGCTTAACAATGAATACTGAAAATAGTTATTAACTAGTCACAAGTAATAATGTTCATAACAAGAGGAATGACGAAACTAATAATAATAAATTCTTGTTGCCATTATTGTGTTCCTGGATTTATACGTATTATAATAATTATTAATACTGTTTTGTTTCAACATACTTTTTTTTCTTATAATTATTTTTTATCACTTCCTCTGGTATCTTTTCGATATCGATTCTGGATGCTAATTTATTAAAATAATGCCTGTACGGGAGAATTGCATGGATTTCAAAATACATCCTTTTTGAACTCGATGGAATTCCGATTCCCATAGAAAAAACGGATGATGGATGAGTGACCAGGAACGTCTTTCGCATCAACGTCATCGACAGAATCTCACATTAATCGAAACGTTGGAGATCACGTTAGAAAAATTCAATCACGAATCACGTACGAGTAGGTACTCCTTCCGTGAAGTTCTGATAGATGAGACGACTCTTCGTTTCGCGTTATAAACTTCGGGGTCTTGATTCTTGTAGCTCGTACGTGAGCGTACATAAACACACGAGCACACGAAGCTTTTACGATTCATCGCTGATGACGGATTCTGCGATAAATCAACGTCAGATTGTACGAGGTTAAGGGGGAGAATAAAAAAAGACGCGACTTCACGGTAATTACTCGATTGTATTTTCGTAACGACGAGTGTCAAGATAATGGAAAAGGTGGCCGGCCGCAGCTCGCGTGTTAATAGACGGGAAAATGGGCGTTCTGTGGGAAAGCACGCGGATAGTTTTGCCTGCTATCTCGACACATGTGTGGGCGAGAACGAGTGAGATTACCGTGTGGATCAACTCGATGAGGAAATAGTAGTATATGGCTCGTTGAGAGGGAGAGAGAGAGAGAGAGAGAGAGAGACAGACAGACAGAAAGAGAGAGGGAGACTGAGGAGGTATTAAAGACGTGGAGTGTCGAGTGTTGGATGTGTAGCCGCCCTGAGGCACTCGCAACACGCTGACCCCCGTGGTTGCATGGCGGAAATTAATGAGCCGTCGTAAAGACAATTGCTGGTCGTTAGTCACGCAGGCTATACCTAATGTATGTACACGTATATATATTGAAAAGGATATATATATACACACAGATATAATGTATCATTATACACTAGTGTATGCGTGCTTGACTTCCAGCCCGTCGTGCTGCGAGTAGTATACCTGAGGAGAAGATTGAGACAAGGAAAATCGTACAAATATATCGGACTTTCCGTACCCCAAATCCCAATGTTTCTGGCGTTAATATATATATATATATATCCATACATACGAGTAGTCAACAACTAATAAGGCGTTGGAAATTTAAAATTGTTTAGAAGAAGGTTCTCATTATCGATAAAATGGTCCCACCAACTGACGAACGAATAGATTTTTAGTAATACCTCCAACCAAAGATACTCAGAAGCAGTAGATACTTAATTGCATCATTTATATGTTCAGTGTTCATATTATTGTTGCTTATATTTTTGTTTTACCACGTGTTAAAAAAACTGACAAATTGTTCAAGCATACAGTAGAGCTGCAGTATTCTTGGTTAAATTAGTGACAACCTGGCAGGTCGATCGATGCCTAGGGTCAAATTTCGCTGTGGTCTTTCTTTACTAAGGCGCTGACAAGAAAATTTGATACCATGAAAACGATATCATTCTGGAGGATATAAATAATGAACCCTCCGGAAAAGAACAGAAATATCACGCTTTTTAATGGATCTGCTGCGTGTCAAATTTGGAACGTAGCGATAAGACTGATAAATTTGATGAAAGAAACAATCGATTTTCCAAACACTTATGTCGGCACATTCAGACTCAGTGCAACATAAATATTCTGCTTATTAGACTGCTTAGATGTAGGCATTTTGATGCCTACGTCTAGTGTCATTGCACGGAATAGGGTGAAAGGTAAATGGTACGGGATTCCGTTTGTCGACTGCAAGAGCCATAGAAGTTCAATAGTAGGTTTATCATTCGGGGATCACTGGGGGAAACTCTCGAGAACGAGAGAACAAAAACTGAACGCGGGAATAAGAACAAATGGGAAGAAAACATCAATTGATTAATATACGGAAAGTTACAATGTGACAAGTCGGCGCCAATTACTATTACCAAAAGGTACAGTCCTGACGCCAAACTAGGTTTTACTATGCAACCCATTATATTCGCATCCCCTGAATCAGTAATGAAAATGGATGCGATTTATAAACGTTATTCCCCTAGTTTCATACGGTTTTCTCATAGTGAAGAATTACCATGAGAAAATATTACGCTTATAAACGTTATTCCCATAGTTTCATACGGTTTTCTCATAGTGAAAAATCACCATGGGAAAATCTTAAGAATCAAACTTTATTATGTAGGACGATAAAAGTTTATACTGATTTTCCATATTTAAGCACGAAATCTCACTTTGTTTTATGGCTGTCTTAAGGAAAGCCAAGCGATCGCGCATAAATTCATTTGAAACGCAGTTCAATCAACTTGACCTAAAACTTTAATGTATTTTCAAAATTTACGGAGATTTTGTTCTATAGTTGGATCCTTTTGCAACCATTAACGTCAGAAGCTCTTTCCCCATAATCGAGTCTATTAAATTCATATTTTTATAACTACTAAATTATTTAGTGAAAGATTAAAAAATAATTCATATATTATTATGCCAACTGTTATACCCCAAATGTTAAAAAAAGTTAGCATTTTTTAGTATCCATGCAATAATAACTAAAACTTTCAAAAAAGTGCAAGAACGTTGTATCACCGTTCTTTGTCACCATTGCGTCCCGTCTATATATATAAGCGCACCACTTTCCTCTCGCGAAGATATAATGTCCTGTAATCTTCGAGGCTCCGTTTATACAAATGCATAAGAGCATGTCCCCAAGATGCGCGCGTATAACTGCATGGGTATTATGAACAGAGCGACGACGATGACGACGGAAAGTTTTGCGGGCGGCAGTAATATGCCCGCAAACGGGTTGTCGGTGTCCGCCCGTGCAAATCTATAAATTCTCCCCGGTAGATATAATTATCCTACATATATAATTACGGCGTCGGAGCGCTCGTTAATCTGCGCACTCGGGGCGGTTATTAATTGCCTTCTCTCGCCGTATATTGCCGCGTTGGAGAGAAAGACAAAAAGGACGGAGATGAAGAAAGCGAGAGAAGGAATGAGGCGAAGAAGAAGAAAGAGAGAGAGAGAGAGAGCTATCGACGGAAAAAAAACGAGTGACGCGAGCTTTCACGGTTGCACGTAAGAATATATGGAGGTGGATGCATGTGCAATGCTCACATGTATACATATACATCACATAAGGTACACCTATATCCGAAGGAGCGCACCAAAGATCATCCACATGCAGACACTTAATGAGACATAACAACGGGTCATTATATATATAGAAAGAAAATAAATATATGTACAGGGCATCTCAAATAAAGTAATCGATCGATCAATTATTTATTATTCAAATCATTTATCCTTAAACAACCAGTTTTTCAACGATTTGTATATATGTAATGAGAGGAAAAGGCTGTTCAATTGATTATTATACGAATACTAAAAAATAGTCTTTTTCGGTGCAGCGGTCCCTTTCGATGACTAAAGAAAAAAGATTCAGTGAACAAACAAGTTTAGACTGTGATTGCAGAAATGTTCTCGTTATTCATAAAAAAATATGATTAATCGACTAGACCATTTAAAAATAGCAAAGAATCGGAGTTCATATCATACATTATATTCGTGGTTTTTGGCAATTTCTCTTTACGCTTCTTCCGAACTACATTCAGAAGAATATTTATAGATTTCAGTATTATTAATTACTTTAAACCTGTTTTTATGACGATTGCGATAAAAGTCTTGATAAAATGGAAAAGAATGTTCTGGATGCGTTTTTTTTTTCAAATACCGAAAACCCACTGAGTACTGCCGAGCTTAGTAGGTTATAGGAGCGTCGAAGTTGTTTGTGGAACGTCTTATACACGATAGCCCATTTGTACCGTTAGAAGTGGGCAAATCTATACATGCATACACACACTACTAAGGGAACGAATCGACTTTGCTTGTTTTATCTAGCCATCTATCTAGCTGAGTCTGTATGAGTGGGAGGATCGTAGCGATCTTTCCCAATGATTGACCGCCGTACTGGGCCGCGATTATACCTCTCGATCGTGCATGCTTTTTCCGAGATCCATTCGCGTAAATGTGTACACACCGCGTAAGGTATTCCGGGTCGTTTGACGTTGCTAGCCAATCGATATAAACGCGTCGATCTTAGTCAAGATAAAACTTGACACAGTGCTATTTTATACATATATATATGAATACATAGACGAGCTCGGCTGTTAATAAGCGACGAGAGGTACATCAGAAATAAACGACCCGTCGAGACTTTTCTGAGAGCTCGCGTGATAGATGATTTGTATAAAATTACCGAGGCTAGCTATGTAGAAGTATTGGTGGGTGTCACGGCCCGCAAATTGATCGATGTATCAATTAAATCTTGATTATTAATTCGCTATGTAGAGAATTATCATTATTTTTTTTTTTTTTTGGCAAGATGATCGCGAGTCTTGGTGGATCAATTTGCTTCCGAGAGCTCTCGTTCACGATCCACAGCGTATGGAAATTTTTGATTAATGGACTTGATTTTTTTATGGAGATTTTTGCGTTCGAAGTGCCCTGGAAATTTTATCGTCGTAATGTTTTGGTAATGCTTTCTTATAAGGCAGGCTAGGTATGTTGATTGATTTGGAGCATGGAAAATAATAATGAAAAATATTGTGGAATGGGCTTTTTCCGAAAGTAAATACGACGATCTGATTCACTATTCAAGATCTTTCAATGACATGTTATTCGACGATTTTAGATATTATGAAGTAGATGCAAAAAATCGCTGTAATTCTTGCAAATTTGAGGAATAAATATTCTTGACAGAATAATGATACATGAATTATCTCCAAATTTTTTTCTTACTAATTCCGTAATTTTAAATATATTATATAAGTTTCATGCGGTCGCTTGAAGCAGCACCTGCAGCCGTTAATGATCGCAAAACGGTTAAAAGTGAAACCCTTTTATAAAAAAATTAAAGAAAAAAAAACCTTCAAAAACAAGCTTTTATTATTGGTTAATGAAATTAACTAAAATGTTGAAAGTAAATTAATTGTAATAAGAAAGTAAATTAACACTTTATAAGTTCACTGTAACCTTTAACGATAATGAATCTTCTTCGTCTACGACAAAATAATTCCATATTGTAGATAATTATATATTTCTAACACTAAAACTTTACATCTTAATTATTAAATCTTGCCGTTTTTGTCACAGTCCGAATTCTATAATTAAAAGCGTGTTACATTGTGATAGCAAGAGGAAAAAGAAGGTGCTAAATGTTCTTAATTATACCATCAAAATGCAACACGCTTGTATTTAAAAAAATTGGGACTGTGATAAAAACGGGAAGATTTAATAATTAAGGTGTAAAGTTTTGGTGTTAAAAATATATAACTATGTATGATATGGAATTATTTTGTCGTAGACGAAGAAGGTTAATTATCGTTGAAGGTTACAATGAACTTATGAAGTATTATATTTCTTATGAGAGTTCATTAATTTTTAACTTATTAGTTAATTTTATTAACAAATAATAAAAGTTTGTTTTTAAAAAAGGCTTTTTGCTTTAATTTTATTTTTAACTTTTTAGTATTTTTAATTCGAGATTGACTATGACGTTATTCGTAGCGCGTAGCAGCGTTTTTCCGTTATGTAGTCCGTAGTACGTTCACATAAATTGTGCTGTTTTGAGCACTTGAAATTTATGTATTTTATTTATATTTAATAATTTATATATTTAATTATACATTATTTATATTTAAATATCTATAATATTGCATTGTCATCGATTTATATATACATGCAAAATTTCAGCTCAATCGGAAACCGGGAAGTGGATCAAATTTAACTTGCAAGATTTGATTACAGACCGACGGACAGGCAACAGGACAGGTGAAACTAAATAAAAACTTGTAATAAGAGCCTTTCAGAGCGTATTTAAAGTATCCCAGATCAGATTTTTTGATTATGAATTTTACCAACAACATATCGTGGCATAAAATTAGCTATGGGAGCGATATAATTTTTTTTCGCGTTTCAAGATATTCGGTTTCCAAGAGACAGGTGAAATATGTTTGTCAACGTTTGCGCGAACGCGATCATTCGTTACGAAAAATTTAAAGCTCAATCTCGCCAGTGTGTAGGTTAAAGGAGAAAAAAGGTTCGTCTCACCGATAGTAAGCTCATGCGAAAACATACCGCTCTTCCAGTCGACGACACTTTGTTTTCGTAAATCCACTTGACCGAACACGGTGCAGGAAATAAACAAACAGCTCACACAAATCGCGGCATGCGCGGGCGATTGTCGATGGTTTTGTCTCGTGCGCATTAGAATACACGAGCTGTTTGTATCGCGTGCAGCGATTGGAGCGAGGCTCCGTGGTCCGGCCAATCGCGAGTCGCGTCATAACAGAGCGCACACGAGGCAACGGACACGATAATATTATTATGATTGTTTTTTCCGCAAATTTTGTAGTCTTAGTTACGCAACGATGTTTTTAACATAATGTTTTTAACAACGATGTTTTTTTAATCGCAAAGTGACTACATTTATACAACATGCACGAGACAAATCCGGACAAAAATGCGATAATCCGTTTCAAAACTACAATAAGAAAACGCATTTACTTGCCGATCCTATAAAGAAGTCTAATTGTTTACTAAGTGTTGAATTCGCTACAAAAATTGATGACACACATTCACGCGTAAACGACGTAGCGTCGCAAACAATCGTGCGCTGCTAGTGTCAGGCGAGAGGCTGAACGAGTCCTGTGCGGTGATTGAAGGGCACTCGTCACGAGCCGCCGCCACGCGCTAGCTAATCTTCGGACTGAACTTGTTTAGCCTCTCGTGCGACTCCAGCAATCCACAAGACAAGTGTCGTTATGGCTACGTGTGGACTTTTGTCGCCGAGTTTTTCCGCGAATTCGAAATATAATAAACAATCGGATGACGTCTTAACAGGATCGGCAAGTTCATTCTTCTTTTTCATTATGGCTCTGAACTTTTAGACAAATTTTAAAAGTTACACTAGGCCCGTCGTGTGTAAGTTGCCAAACTTGTCCCCTTCACGATCGAGAGCCTACACCACTCGAATTTATTCGATCTATATCGAACGTCTCATCGAATATTTTCCCGGTTTGTAACATTCACATCGAATGCATTTAGCTATTCGCGAATTTCGGTTTTTTTTAAATTTGAAGTACGATGTCCCGTCCGTATTTAATTGCGATAAAAAAAAGTCGCTGCCTAACAAAGAACAAAAATAAACATATCCGTCGACTTACGTGTACTTCGCTATGACGCGGCTTGTGATTGGCCGACCCGTGGAGCCTCGCTCCAATTGCTACGCTAGAAACAACGGACTCATGCGTTTTCACGCGCATGAAGCAAAACAGTCGACGATCGCCCACATGTTCCACAATCTGTATACTCTGTTTATTTCTTGCACAATGTTCGTTTTCGTTGTTTAATAAAAACAAAGTTTCGCCGACTAGAGGAGTCGACGGTTTTGTCAACAAGCTCGATATCGATGAGTAAAACATTTTCTTTTGTTTAACCTACACACTAGCGGGTTGGTCTGAATCATTTTCGTTGCGAATGATCGCGTTCGCGCAAACGTTGATAAACTCGTTTCATCCTTAGGTTTTTTTAAAACTGAACGTTTTAAATCCAAAAGAACGTTTACGTCTTTTGCACTTTGCGGTATTTCGCCGTACGGTTTATAGTAATTGGAAATTGGAATTTTGCTCATTCTGGCAGCGATATTTTGTCAGTAATATTTAAAAAAAAAAAACATTCAAAAAGAAACGCGATTTTGATGGAAAACATTTTCTATTGTCGCTTTTTATTTTACTATTATCTACAAATATAGGATACTTACATATATATATTATATACATAAGAAAGATACGAAATAAATCGCTTAACGGTAAATAAGAATTTCAAGCGATGACACTTTTTTACAATTATTTTTTTAGAACTGCATTCTAGAATCAGTCCATCGATTAGGCTTTCTTTCAAATAGATTGTGTTGTCGCATGTAGCAATCAATTTATAAAATAGGGAAATGTTTATTTTAACGATGCACATATCATCATCATCCATTGGAAAATTAGGTACATATTGAGCTTTTCGTTAAATATTGAAAGTAATAAGATAATACGAACTAATGACATTAACAAACTGGCACATTTTTTGTTGGGCAAGTGCACAGTCACCGAAAAGACCTCCATCAAGTACATGTCAATATCATTGAGTTTCATTTCAATTATTGGTGAAAGTAGGAAAAAGTTTTGAAAGTGTTTATCATTGAATAAGACGACGATTCTCTATTCTCTCACTTTGAGTGATCTTTTTGCTCAAAAATGGTTCACGTAATGCTTCGACGAATATTTGTGCGATCACAGATTCTCAACGGAAATACAGTGCGAGTGAAGTGTTCTTTGATAATTCAAAATATCGACGACAAGTATCTTCGGTAAGTAGTTACTTTTTTTTCGTTATCAAGAGCTCTTAGCTCGGAAAAAGAATTTGAAAAGCGCGTTTTTCTCGTGTGCAATGAATAAAGGAGCATTTACGAGGTTGTCCCACGATGCTCTCTCGTTTCTTATATCCGACAGCCGTTCACGATTCCGATAACGTCCCAGTTGAGACGTCGTCGACGGGCATGACTTGTTTACGCAACCATTAGTGCGCGGATCTTTTACCGTGCTCTCGTGTACACGTAAACCGCGGTGCAAATGTTTGGACTGCGCGAGAATTTCGCGCGAAAGTTGGCGTTTTTAAGTGATGCTGAGATTAGGCAACAGGAGCCTAGAAAACACATAGATGAGGAAGAGTGTACGAGGTAGATTTAGAGAGAGAGAGAGAGAGAGATGATGATGATGACAATATGATTTATTATGCTGAAGTTTAGCTTTTGGGCAAATACGTCCGTTACTAAAAACTATGTACAAATATTTAGTATAATAATAAAAATGAAATGGTAACAAACAAAATTCGAAAAAATTGACAAAGTACAATAAAAATATTAGTCTCTAAACCAACAAAAAATGCTATACACAAAATAATATAAAGCTATGTAAATCAACAATGCTGCTTAAATTAAACAATCCGAAAACTCGCGTCGAAAATAACAATTCGCTATAAACTTAAATGTCTGTAAAATACCAAAAAGGGAGGGAGAAGGAGAGAGATGAATTGCAGTTGAAACACTCTAATCCCGGCCTACATTGCACATTATGCACTCGGGTGAGCACCGATTAAGATGGACCCGATTTGCTGGTACACAACTTGCCCCGAACACGAAAACGATCCCACGATCTATCTCAACGATATCGGGCTGCACTCGACAGCGCGAAATACAATTCAAGCCCGCTCGCATTGCACCAAGAGCGGGGCACGATTGCATCCGTGATTCTTTTTCTTCGATTCCACCAGCGCTACACTTTCAAATCCCCCATAATTCGCCAAGATAAAGCATTTTCCTCGAGTTTTAAAAGTGCCGATATTCCTACAAATTCCCACTTGTTTCAGTATTCGCAGGTTCGATCGTTTTATCGTATGGTCGGTCGTATTTGAGTATTATTCGAGCTCGGAAAGCGCGGTACCTATATATCGAGAAACAGCTATTATACAGTTTCCTCTGATTACTGGGTAATCCAGGTGTTCACTGGTCAACTACAGTTGCGAGGAGGAAAATTGTGTCTGTGCTAGCCCACGATTTGGTCCAAAGGGTCCTTTACGAAATACGACCTTAAAGAAATTAAATCAATTCTATCATTTATTCGTAGTCTGGCTGAGACGAAGTCGAAAAAGTATTCTAAAAGGTGCTTGAATAACAAATAAACAAAATACTGTTTCAGTAGACTAGAACATGAACACAGCTATATTTAACTAGAAGAAGCAGATACATGACTATATTTATCTAGAAGAAGCAGATAGTACGTCATCTGACAACCTCGTATTAAACAACAACCTTTACATTTTCATACAGGCAATATCCCAAAAGTTATCTTCCGGATTTCTATTTCTAACAACGACGTCTACTTCCCGTAATTTGAAACCAAGTTATTGGAAATGGAAGCCGTTGTTGAGTGCAAATCAGGTTGTTAAGTGAAAATACAAAGTTTCGCTTCCTTGCTCCCCTGACTTTGTATGGAGCTAAACAAATCCCGGTGGATTCTCGTGCAGATAGAAGGAAGTGATTCATGGCTGGAACTACCGTGCAAAGTGCGAAAAGCACCCGCGAGAGGAGAGAAAGAGAAATCCTGTTACTTTTCTGTTCCACTGTCTTTCGCAGAACCCGCAGGAGGAAGGGAGGAGGAAAAAACGAGATGGAACAACGTATATATATACACCTATGAGTATGTGTGATGGTATACGTCCATGTACATACACACACACGCATGCACAACCTTGCTCAATAGTATTAGGCACCCAGTCAATTCGCTATCTGGACACAAAATCGAATAACTCGGTGGAAAAAAATCGTACATCAATTTATGAAACGTTCTCTTGAAGTGCACAAACTCAGCTGTAATTTCCATTTTGTATTTTTGTTTTTGCGATATTTTTTAAGCCCAGCATGTCAATTTAAAAATGATGTTTTTTTTTAATTTCTGTGCTTTGCAAAATCGCATAGTGGACTATCACCAATTAGTGATACGTTTTTTGAAAACCACATCGTGCGCTTTAGTTTTGTTCCTGTTTTTAAATTCGAAATTTTTTTTATAGTCGTGTTCGATTTTTCGTGCCGATAGAAAACTGACAGTGCGTTTTATACATTTGCGCAATACTGTGCATATATATATTTATATGGGTGTGTATGTGTGTGTGTGTGTGTGTGTGTTCGCGCCGAGTAGGAAGTAAGGGCCAAGAGTCAAGAAGATGAACAGAGAGGATAACGCGGGGTTAACACTGGAGACGCGAGAGAAGAGATTAGGGAGGCGGTGGCCCAGGGGTGACTGGGGATAAATCACCCTCCGGGTCTTGAGCCCTCGTGCTACTTTACTCGTGAACGCTCGGGTAAAGGGCACGTCGTTGCTGCTTTTCCGGTCGTATTCCTACCGCCAGCATTCCCGTGGCGGCGCACGGTTGCGAGAGACACCGGACGATTCATCGAGGACGAGTGGAACGGAGAAAAAGCAAGATAAAAAATACCCACCACGGGAAGAAGTCGTAGTTGAATTTATTTATATATAGGTTTTCCGAACGAAAAGGAACGAGAGTCTCTCGTGTTCGTTCGATTAATGGCTCAACAAATGTGTCCCGACATACGAGTCTTCCGGCCGCCATCCATAGCAAACCCGACCGGTGTGTTGCAATTTTTGCGTTATGCGGAACCGGAAAAGTGTCTCGTACATGGCAAAAGGTCCTTTGCTGTTCGGTTTATCAACGGACCTGACTTCTGTAAATAAATAACGCTTTTTAATACTTTTGGTGTTTATTGTGATTAGTAGATAAGAAGTGAATGTACGAATATAATTCGATGGGAAGATGCTGTTCGCGTTAGGAAGAAACCTAAATCTTGGATTTGTCAAACCCAAACAAACTCAGTGTAAGGTACCTAACCCATGTAAAGCCCAGTCTCTAATGAAGCCTACGTTTTAAATATCTAAAACTAGAAAGTGGAACGGATTGGGTTCTCATCGTCGAGTGTCTAACTATTGAATGGCCGAAATTGCCATAGAAACTGCCGCACTGTGGCAAACCCAAACCTATTTGCAGTCGATAGAAGGCAGCGCATGCCATCGCACCTAGACGTTTCTTAAATTTCGACTTACAAAAACATTCCAAACCAAAGAATGTTTTCAATATTACTTAGTGAACCTTTATTCTAACTATAAGCAGTGGTTTATCAGCACTATACATGTTGTCATCAAAAGACCGTAGCCGACTAAGTAGGAGTGAGCGGCCTCGACGCGCATTCGTTCCAAATTTTTGCCAAAAGTTGCGTCTAAAGTATTACGAACTCACCCCAAATTTGAACCTTGTAGCTGCACTAGAAACAAAGATAAAAATAAAACTAATATATTTTTAGAAGATTTTTTTTCTCAGAATTTACTCTACCGATATTCATGAAAAGAATATATATTGCAAATATATTCAAGGAGATTCACCGAAAAAATAAACAAACCACGCCCGCAAGCAGAACTACCTAAAAATAATTATTTTAGTATACGTAATTTTTTTTCGGTTGCTTGGTCACGAGATATAATTACCAGATTTTTTCTGATATACGATCAGACCTCTTTCTACAATATGTAATTTTTCCAAGTTGATTGAAGAGGGCGCGCGTAGTTGAAGAAAATAAAATACGCTTTTGTGCACGTTCTTTTTTATTTGCATGTCATAACAGCTACAAAAAATGTTCGCTACAGTTATTACCCAGCGCATTACAGTTTCCTTGTCAGTTTTATCGAAAAGTTCAATACAAAAGCATAAAGGTTTAGGCAGAGCTTTTTTATAACTATCCCCGTTTTCGGCTACTTGGTAGTGTCCGGCAATCGTAAAACGCGACGTGCTGCATTTAAAAGAGAGCTGCACATCCTCGGCTTCTTTCAGAGCAATAGTTCCCCACGGATTTCTTGAACGGCTAAATACGATTTCATCAGATATCTGTGGAAATCCGTGGGAAACCACTGTGTTTTACCGACTTCACGTCAGTAAAACAAAATTAAGTCGGCTGAAGCGTCGAAGTTTTGTTACGGGTGCGGCTCCATCTTAAAATATTTGGCGAGATATTTGTTTAATATTTTACAACCAGCTGCGATTCTAAATAAATTGTTCGCAAAGAAGCATACAATTGCCATCATCAATGATGATAGCGGCGATGATTGAGAGAGGGAGTGAAAATCATCATCGGCCAGTAATCTAATTGATACAGCAGCAAAAATTGATCGAAGATATGATTGAATAGTAAAAAAATCTTAACAAATTTTAGAACTATCCTCCCCCCTTTCGATCGACTTAGAAAAAGTACATGTTGTTTAACAGAAAAATACTGGTAATTGTATCTTGTGAGGGAGTGATCGAAAAAAGTCATGAAAACTAAAATAATTATTTTTACGTAGTTCCGTTCGTGAGATTGGGTTCCTAATTTTTTTTATGAATTTTCTGCAATATATTTGCTACATATATTTTTTCCATGAAAATCGGTACAATAGATCCTCAGAAGAAAATATTTTCCAATAATATAAGTTGTATTTTTATTTTGGTTTCTAGCGATGCTATAACGTCGAAATTTGGTGTGAATTTGTAACACGTCAGAGGCAACCTTTGGCCAAAATTTGGAGCGTGGGGGCCGCTCACCATTATGGCCTTTAAGTTTAAAATTGAAGATTATATATTATTTATATATTTTTTTGTACGAAGTTACAACGGGTATGGCCTTAATAGAAACAGTGGTTTGAATAAGGCCCAGAAGACGCCTTTTTAAAAAAGCTTTTAGTTAATAGTCAAGTATTGTTTTCTGAACCAACATTATTAGTAACACGTTGATTATTGAATAAATTATTAAATTAACATTTTTGTGTAATTTCAACATTCATAGTTTTTTGTACTCAAAAACAAATAAAGTGGGCCTTACATGAGTCAGGTACCTTGCGAACAAAATATGTTTGAAAGGATTGAACCCAACGAGAAGTCTATCTTCACGTCAAGTTGGATCCATACGTTCACTTTTCATATAATAATCAGGACGAGAACCGAAGCCATCAAAGAGTGTTATATAAGAATAATAATAGTAATTGGATTTTTATTCCTTGAAGGAGATTGATTGATTACTCCTGGAAGGAATTGATTGGCAAACATGCCTGCTTGGTCGTTCCTAGATGGGGATTCGTTTTTAATAGGGAACTCATTATGAATATCGATTTGGTGTGAGCTATATTTGAATTCAGATGATTCTGGAAAATTAATCAAATAATTTGATTGATACAGATCCGGAAATTGGGTCATCCTAGATTTCATTTTAATCAAATGAAGTCTCATTAACTGAAAGACAAAAATGAGTTGTTACTGACTTATAATGGTTTTCGGATATTTTAGAAATTCTTAAGCTTGAAACCAAAAACGAATAACTTTAACCCTTCTAGTGCCGGCCGCAAAACGAGTGCCTATGTGAAGATAACCGACCGAATTTTACAAATATACAAGGATCTGGAAAAACGCTCATAAAAACCAGACTCAAATGATATTTACATGATTCAAAAAGCAACGGATTCAGATCAAAATAGAGTATAAAGCAATGACACCAATTTTTTAATATTAATTGAAAATTATATGAATAATATAATTATAAATTATGATAAAAAATATACAAATTGAGGTCTCTCTTTCAAAACGTTTTTACACATCGGAAAAGGCATCGTTTCATCATAACTTTATATGAATCACTTAGTACGCAATATACAATTTACAATTCCAATTTATTTTGTCAAACAGTTAATGATATTTTATACACGAAAATAAAAGGAAACTCGATGGTACAGTGCGGGCGACAAACGGATTTTATCTGCTATAAGACAAGTGGTTGCTATAGGTAATACAATATTACTGAAACAAAATTTTATTATCGTAAATATATTTTATGTGTAAAAAGTCACACCCAAATCGGTTTCTAAATTCTCCTGCAATGAAATTAGATAATTTACAATCAAATTAGATAATTCATAAATTGATTTTGAGATAAAGCTTTCTCGCAATTCAAATAATAAAGCGCTATTACAACTGCAGCGATATATCGTCGTTGGCAATGGCAGTGAATGATGATGTATCGTCGTCCGGCACTAAAAAGGTGAAAAAAAATTTCACTCTGCATATTCAATTGTTAGTTTTCTGAAACCTGACGAATAAATGGTGACATAGAACAAGTGGATGCTTGAAATTCCCATAATTTCGAAAATAAAAGATCTTAAGTGGCAGACTTTCCTGTGCGAGATTCTACGAATTTCGGACATGCATTAGTTTTTGCTATTTTTTGGGACATTTTTTATTTTCCCGTTTTTTAAAAATGTTCGATTTTGCGATTTGAGACGTGCAGTTTTTTAGAAATTTCTCGTCTTGTCACTACAAACAAATAATAAAAAAACGATAGCCCACTCCGAATATTCATGTCATAATTTTCTGAAAGTTGAGAAACAAGTGATGATGCTAACAAAAATGCATGCCGGATATTCTCTCAATCTCATAAATAAAATACCTTAAATGGCAAAACTTCCATTTCTGCGATAATGGAAATTGCAGGGGTCCATTTTTTATATAATCTTTCATTTGTCAGCATTCAGAAAAGTATCGATGTTATACTCGAAGTGTAGTGTTGTTTAAAATAACACCGAGGAAAATACTGCCTAAAATTCTAACACTGGTTGCCGGAATGATCATATTCAATGCTAGACAAGTATAGCAGCTTACTGTCACTTTGGAATTTTAAGACTTGTTATAATAGAAGTGTAAAAATGATTTTAAAAATTCCGTAATATCAGTAAAATTTTCGAGCTCTATACCACCGGGACTCCTCAAGCATCAGGTGACCTGCCGCGCTGGCGGCCATCTTAGTTATTCCAATGGCGGCGGACGAATGACGGTGCGCAGCGTGCTATTAAAATGCCACGTGAGTACATTTGTTCGTATTCAAAATTTTGGTCCATTTTTATTTATTATTAGCCGATTCATGTGTAACTTTTCGATTTAGTAGGGGTATTAGTTAGGTATCTTATTGTTCAGGTGTTTTTTAAATTGATTTAATCTATTTTCTAGCATGACAGTCTTCACATAAAAACGTTATTTGCGGCCATAAGTTCCCTCCCAAAGGGGCTGATTGTTCCCAGGAACAACTTACCCCAATTGACCTTCAATTTTACCATAAATTTTCACGATCATTTTTCTTTTTTTAGTATGCGTACCTACAAACGAAAAACTGATATGACTTATTAAAAAAGCCCATCGATTAACATCAGTTAACATCGATTTGTTAAAAAAAAATGATAGCTGATGAAGATTCTACAGTAGGTTATGAAAGCAGGTCAGTGTTTACAACGGAACTGGAAAAAGAGCTAGTAAGCTAAATTTTAAGGTATTCATCAATATATTTCGGTCTGCTGCCAGGAGAGGTGCGAAAACTCGCGTATGAATGTGCAGTAAAATTTTCTTTGGAAACCATTCCCTCTACGTGGCACGAGAATGGAGAAGCTGGGGCCGACTGGTTCACTAGATTCATAAAGAGGAACCCAATATTTGTCGATACGAACACCAGAAGCGACTAGTGCAAGATGTAAATCTGCATTCAACAAACATAACGTGAAGAAATTTTTCACTAAGCTCGGCGACATTCTACTCAAACATAAGATAGCACCTTCCAGAATCTCGAACCTGGACGACACTGGAGTTACGACTGTATTGAAGCCAAAGAAGATAGTGGCTCAAAAAGGTACAAAGCAGGTCGGGCGTATAGTGTCTGCTGAGCGTGGGACTTTACTTACCGTGAAGCTAGCAGCAAGTGCCGCGGAAAATACGATTACCCCAATGTTAGTGTTTCCCCGTTAAAAATATTGGAGCTGGGAATAGTTCAAGATGGATGACTGCCACTGAGTACCTCACATCTATGGACCTCTTTATCAAGTTCACGAAAGACTAACCGGTGTTATCATTACTGGACTACCACTCGTCACACATACACATCACCGTAGTTGAGAAAGAAAAAGCAAACTCAATAATAATGCTGTCGTTCCCATCTTACAGCCCGCACAGGCCGTAGCCGCTGGATGTAGATATCAATGGGCCTTTCAAAGCTTACTGTGCTAAAGCTCGAAACAATTGGCTCCGAAAGAACCAGGGGAAAACAATGCCAATATAAGAAATTCCCGGGATTGTTATCTCAGCATGGTCTTTAGCCGCAAACCCTTTAATTATTATGGACGCTTCTAAAAACGCTGGTATATGTCCCTTTAATCCTGGCATATTTACCGATGAAGATTTTGCACCATCTTTTGTGGTAAATCGGTCATTGTCACAAGCTGCTTCATCTTAAGCTGTGTTAAATGAGGAACCGCTCTAGCCTTCTAGCGGTTCAATTGCGACTCAAATTGATAGCCATTCAGGACTATCCAATATTTAAATATTACCTCAGGGTAATGTGCATTCGACAACAGATCAGGGTGATGCCCCTCAGACTGCCGCTTCGAGCGTTAATAGTGGACAAGAACTTCAATTAACACGAGTAAAGATAAATGCTTCAGCTGTGTTTAACCATGAAATCGTAAAACCTTTACCAATGGCACCGCCAAGATTGTAGACAGCTACAGAATGACGTATAAGAAAGACGGCTGTTTTAAATGACACACCAGGAAAAAATGATTTAGCTGAAGCATAGTCAAAGAAGACAGAAATGAAAAATGAGAACATTGCAAAGAAGGAAAAGGAGAAAAACAACGATGTTAAAGGAAAAGGTAAAGGCAAGGGGAAAGGAAAGGGAAAAGCTGAGCGAAGAGTATTACAAAGAAGCGAGGGTGATAGTGATCAGAATCTGGAATGGTACTGCGTAGATTGGTGCGATTCATATTCAAATGCTTTTCCAAGAAAACAGTGGATAGAATATAGCATGTGTAAAAGTTGGGTACATGTTAAATGTATAAATAAAGCCGATATCACTTATGTGTGTCGCAATTGTTAGTCGGATGAAGAAATGAATGATGAATAGGAATGAAAGTTGCTAAAGTTAATTACGACGGATAAAAACAAGACTAATGATTTATCTTCATTGTAACTACATTCAATTAAAAATAATTTGATAACCTCACGATTACATCAAATGACAAATAATATGGAGGTTAGCAGTTTTGTTTTGTTATTTGATTAGATGTATAAGTTGTAGATTACAACTTATACATCTAATCAAATAACATCTCAAATAAATAACAAAAATCTAACAATAACAAATAAATAACAAAGATCTCACTTGTCATTTTACATATAAATTAAATGCTTGTCTGGAGGTTACCAGTTATGTTTTGTTGTTTTTGAAAGTTCTGGTATGGATATGCCAATATTTCGTAGTTAATGTAGATACTAATTATAAAGTTAAACTTAAAAAAGTGTTTATCTCCAGTGGCCTTTCCAGTTATATTTTTTTGTATCTTAAACTTTAATGACGCATTTAGTAAGATTTGTAAGCTAATAGATCTAACCGCCAATTTTAGTTTGCCAATATAAAAAAAGTTTATTTGAAGGTAATGAGCAATGTTTTGTTGTTGATTTTATTTTATTTTATAGCATTGCATTAACGCACAATAAAAGAAAATATAGAAATTATTGTTTTAATTGAATAAAATCTATTTTATACTTATATTTTATTTCTATTATCCAAGCGGAACAATTGGACCCAAAGTGGGGCTGAATGTTCCCCTCCAAAATTTTGCATCGAGTTGCCTGTAAAAAAACCTATTGAGATACTGGCATAACTGGCATTTTAATAGTATTACTATACTACTAAAAAGACCGATAAAGATCATTTAATAGTTTCATATATCAAGAATGTAACCTTTAAATTTCATGATGACATTCCATGTTATTTAAAAATCGGAACTTTCAGCCCCGGCCTCTCCGATGTATAGATTTCACTATACGCATAGCATAAATCTTCGGTGTATAGGGAAAAATATGACTAAAAATAAAAAAAAAAATTTTTTAGAAGTATAGTATTAATTCTAAACTTCGAGGCCCCAGGTTTCTTCGTGTATGTTTTTTAGTGATAAGCTTGAAAAATTCTAAACATCCTAAAACCATCAAAACTCACTTCGACCTCTACTCAATCTATTAAAATTTGAGCCCTAGTTGATGAGGCTTGACTTCATTGAACTAACCGCCAGAATTAGCCCTTACAAGAAATGGGTCGAAATACTGGTCACCCTGTATATACCTTTCCCTCTTTAGTGCCGTCAGAGGAAACGTGTATACATCGACGCCGCACGAGTTCTCGATAACTCAGAGAGAGGATGTTAAGGGTTTGCCCGGAGGGATGTGCCCGCGCTCGAGAGCTCGCACTCGCAAATGCAAATCGCGAGGGTAGTTAAATTAATTCAAGTATATAGTTCTCCTGCGCTCTGTTGTGATGCACGACGACGAAGACCCAAGTTGAATCCTCCTCCCCGTCTCACTTTTTCTCTCTCTCTCACCCTTTTGGTGATTCGAGACCGACCCCTCGTTCCTAATTACGCTTTGGCATACACGCAAGCTCGGATTGCATCACCGCAAAACGAGGCCCGAGGGGTAGTACGTGAAGTACGCCAAATGAGAGAAGTCACATATACGTAGGTTTATCTGCGCTACCAGGGGATGGGTTGGGAACCGACAGACGTCACACATCCCACGTCGTCGTCTTCAGTGCCATGCGAAGCGTGAAAGTGTTCAGATTACCTGCCTCGAATCGGGAAATGGCTCGAATCGTTTAAACCTCCTAAACCCAAACAACCATCGCCAGGGAAATATACAATTAGAGGCGACACAGAGGAACAATTTTCGTCGACTTTTTGAATCGGGTATCAACAACAATTGACATTAAAAAAAGAGCTTTTGCCAAATCCGAACATTAGGTTGGTCGAATGATTGGACTTTATATTGCATATGATTGCGCAGTTTCCTGTGCTCTATTTTAACATCAACTATATTCGTAATTGTTTGGTGTAACGTCATAATTGCACTGCTGGCTTACATTTTGGAACTGAAAGCGGGCGATTCGAAAATTAATCTAGCTATTTCGTTTCGGTCTACGCTCCCCTTTTAGTTTCTCACTTTTAATAATACAGTACTATTATAATGAGTATTCTTATACCTGTATTCACTTTATTATCATACAACACTATAAGAACATACACAATATTTATTATATAATTTGTCCCATTATTTATAATATTTTTATTATTACAAATTCTGAAATAAAATAGTAAGATTATTAATTAAAAAATCATGAATTAATAAACGAAATAGTAAGAAACAATAACATATTAATTATAATAAATGTACATATATTTACCATATGTTCTTGTTACGTTCGGAAGGGACGACTTTTTAGTTATTTATTCGGGTCCTGATTGTTGCCGGGTAATTTTGGGATTTGCTGCACGTCCCATACGGGCCCGGCACTCATGACTGGTGGGACTTGGAAGAAGGGTTTTCGGATGTGGTTGAAATTATATACAGGGTGTCCAACATAAGAATGTTATCCCTGAAATGGGGGGTTGGGGCTGAAATTCGAGGTACTAACGCGGGGAAAAGTTCCCCGCGGTCGCGTCACACCTGTACTCCCGCTCTCTGACACCGGGACAGTTTCCCCGCGAAGTACTCTTTCTGACACATGCTCTTGCGCTCTAACACGGAAACGATTTACCCACGTTGCACTAACTCGCTCACACACGCTCTTGGGCTCACAAATGGAGAGTGTTAGAGTATAACATTCCGTAAAAAGAATATAATAAAAGTCTTTAAAACAAGGTAAATTGAATAGGTAACTTGGAATAAATAAATAGGCTAAAATAGACTGACGCCTCTGTACGCGTCTGCCAGATGATAAACCTGGACTTACTACACTGCCGGGAGTGATGCTAATATTACTAGTTTTTACTCGACTCCAGGAGCGAACCGTGGACAGATTGGAACTGAGTCGACTTCACCACCATTGAACCGAGGTAGGTTAAATGGCCTTCGGCTCGATGGGGGTTTTCGTCGACGTTCACGGAAAATATTCGCCCGCTCCAGGAGCCCGACGGTAAAAAATCCCAGGCGATGGAATACCCGGTCGGCGGATTTTGCGATCAGGCAATCCCTGGTCAGCGTCATCGGCGTCATCGCACAGAGTGTGTACAAATTAAAGGATTGAATATAACTTTGAAAAAAGAAAACGCGTGGGACGGAACGTGACAATTTCATCAGTTATAATCATGCATTGTTTATGTCTTTACATATACAATTATTCTATTAAAAACGTGTCCTACATATATACATTTGTTCGCCTATCATCGGAATGAAACTAGTCTTTCACTCTAGACTTGAGCGCCCTACTAACCTAGCTATCCTAACACTTGTACAACCTTGGTCCTTGTACTTAGCAGTACTTCGCCCAAAACTAGGCTACCAAAACTGCTACTGTACTGATAAAATTGTTTACCACAACTCGGATAATGCATATCCTAAGACGCAGTAATAACGGCTGGCATGGTACTGCTGACCGTGCTGAGACAGTACTTCCAGCCTCGCCGGTGTCACGTCCTGAGGAGACGTGGGCATATATGTTGTGGTATCCCTCTTTTGAGCCTACGCCTAGCGCAATAGCTCGGGATGAGGGTAAAAAGGGGTAGTGCCGTGTGTGGGATGGAATTGAGGAATTGATACGATGACATCTTATTTGAGGAATAATTCGACAGACTTGCACAAACTTAACTAAGGTTTATTACAAGCTACTGATTGGTTTTGTTGATTTGAAGTTACAATAGAGAAG